>BHFT01022864.1:0-28306 GCA_004320025.1 Laticauda laticaudata | reverse complement strand
GTTGAAATGGTCCTACAATGAATAGGCATTAATAAAGAGCTTTGTTTATTTTAAAATGTGTTGATCAATGAATAAAAATTAATTATTGATAAAAGGTCCATATGTGTGCAGCTGGGATGGTGGACCATACAGTCCCACTATGGCTTTGCACTGGAGCGTTATCTATCCCACAACTATCCTTATCTATCCCACAAGCATGCAAAGGCTTAACCATTTTTTAAAAGTTTTTACAACACTTTGTTAACTAAGCAAAATGAACCAAGTAAACTTTCTTAAGTGTCTTAAGCAAAGATAAAACTTTATCAAACAAGTAAACAACTCAGTCTCTGAGACTATTCTGAGTCAGAATAGACTATTTTGCATGCGTGCTCATCCTTTTATATCCACGGAGCGACACAATTCATACCCCCGCATGCCACAGTGAACGCTTTGCATCCGATTACATCTGCGCAGCATCCCCTTTGTTTCTATAGCGGTACGTGATACATCCGCTTCATCCGCTAATGTATCCGCCCTTCCGCTATGCATCCGTTTGAAATTCTCCCCCGGAACCCCTTCGGAGTGTCATCTGCTTTCATCGCTAGGCTTCTGATGAACATCCGTTTAAACATCTCCACTACATACTATCCATGTCCGTTCTTTTCCGTTCTGTTTAGCAAATTTTTGCCACTTTTTGGAGCGGATGACACGGATGGAGCCACCCCCAAAATTTTGCTCATCCGCTGTGTCCTTTATGCATATGTTTTGCATCCATTGGCCAGTGGGACCGGGCCTTAACACCATTGTTAAGTGAATATGGTTTCCTTTTTGACTTTGCTTATCTGAAGGTCGCAAAAGGGGACCCTGGGACACTGCAACTGTCATAAATGCATGGATAGATGGAAGGGGCATATATCCTTGTCCTTTTTCCCACCTCCTTCTGACCCCTGCACCCAATTAGATAATGGCAAGGCCCAACAAGTGAATCGCGATTGGCTGCTTTGGAACTAAGGTCAAAATCTGAAATCGAATGCCTGCTGGTGAGATAGAGATGACTGGGGGCACCAGTAGTCAATAGGTGAGACATGAAGACAAGGGGACCTTGGGGACATACCATGATGAGGAACAGGCTTAACTTTTTCTTGGGGCCATAGCAGTGGTGGGATTCATTTTTTTTTTACTATCGGTTCTGTGGGTGTGGCTTGGTGGGTGTGGCGGGGGAAGGATACTGTAAAATTTCTAGTCAGAGGTGGTATTTGCTGGTTCTCTGAATTACTCAAAATTTCCCCTACCAGTTCTCCAGAACTGGTCAGAACCTGCTGAATACCACCTCTGGGCCACAGCTTCCTAATGGTGAGAGCAATCAACCAATGGAACAGCTTGTCTTACTTCTTACTTCAGAAGTTATGGGTGCTTCATCAGTTTCAAAAAGAGACTGGAGAGCCATTTGTCTGAAATGATATAGCAGAGGGTTGGAGCAGAAGACCTCCAAGGTCCCTTCCAAGTATATTATTCTATGTTCTATCTTTCCTTTCCTCCCAGCAAACTGGCAGTCAGTTCCATGGGTCAATTAAGGGAGAGTAGGGGGACAGCTTAATTTTGGGGTCTGCTGAGGATTTGAGGTGAGGGGAAATGACAGCAGCCTATGTTCATGTGGAAAGAAGGAAGATCTGATGGATCATCTCTTGTCTCGTCATTTATAATTCTGAGCAGCAGGCAATATCAATGTCAATTTTAGAAGACCAGAATCAAACCAAAATAACATAAAGCCATTCCAACACGGCACAGCCAGTACTGAGGCTCATAGCAGAATAGGCTCATCTAAGAATCTGGTTCAGTTCATGGGAGAAAAGCCATCTTTGTGGCTCTAGGAAAGATTAATAAGGTTGACCATCCAAATTTTGAAGTGGTGCAGAACCCGTTCCAAAGATCAGCAAAATAGAAGATATGCGTAAGTACCTGACTCAGCTAATCCCCCCAGGAAAGCATGACTCTTGAAACAGATAGTTATCAAAAGGAACTTTTACTGAGATACAGTGATTACAGAGAAGTCAGGAAGAGCCCAAAGCTTCCATACAAAGTATTAAACTATTCTTCCCACTTTGAAACCCCCTGTGTCAGTCCACTGGTAGCCAATGTAATGCTGCAAAGTTGTTTTGAGAACTCTGAGGCATTAGCTTGATAGCAGGTTATCCCCAGGGTGCAGTGACCTTGGTTTCAGGCTAGAACCGGTTGAGAGGGAATCTTTCTTGTCTCTGAGATAGTCCCCCTCCCTAAATCAGGTCTATGACAATTTGCCACCGACAAATTGGCCAATTAACCATGGCCAACTCAGCCTGGCCAACTTGCTGCAGGACAACTGTGGGACTGTGGGACAAGAGTTACACTAAACATCAAAGAAATAATGGAATAGAATTGTTAAATAAATGATGCCAAAGGAGGGACAGAATGAAATGTGAATAGCAAAAATTAAATGTTTTTTTATTTATTTGAAATAATTAATTAGAATTGTTAATGTGTCCCCCAGCAAGTTGTGCCATGGCAAATTGGCCATGGCAAGCTGTCCTGCAGTGAGTTGGCCATGGTGAGTTGGCTGTGATGAGTTTACCATGGCAAGTTGGCTGTGGTGAGTTGGCCATGGTGAGTTGGCAGTTACAGCAAAAGTGAAATAATGCAACCCCGAAAGCCTTCTGCCCCCTCCTCCATCAGAATGGCAGTGCCCCATAGGGGACCGGACAATATGTCTCCTAGATCCTGTTAGATGATCCCCCTCAAAGAGGAGACCTGGATCAAGTTCACTCCATGTGACCCAGTGAGACAGGCAGAGCAAGGAATAAAAAATGAAGTGTTTGAATGAAAGCCAGACAATGCTCCAAAGAGTATTTCTGAGTATAGGAGAGATTATGATACATCAAGGAGTGGAACTGAAAGGAACATGATAAATGTTAAGTGTCTGAAATAGAATTGATGAATAGGAAGTCATAAATACTGAGAGAATTTGAAAAATGGTAAAGCGGCAGGACTTGACAGTGGAACTGCAAAAAATGGTAAAATATGGATGTGGTTTGCTTATGGAGCCATCGTGTCATTTGCTGAAGATGTGTGTGTGAGGGGGTGTCTTTGTCAGACTTTTGAGGTTGGCCAAGTGGAAAAACAGAGACTGTTGAGATTCCAGGAAGGTTATTTTATTGTACAGACAGCTCGACTTAACAATAGTTAATTTAGTGACCTCTCAAAGTTACAAAGGCACTGAAAAAAGTTATTCTGACCTAGGGTTCCCAAAATCATGAAGCAGACTCCTAATCTCAGTAAAACCCCTTTTATTTAGGTTAAAGGGAATTCCTCCCCAGCAAAGTCCCAGCCTTTCATGAGATTTCACAACCACAGACCTTTAACAGACTTGGAGAGTTGCCAGGCCGACATCTTCCAAATGCCACACTGTAGCAGCAATTACTTGGCAAGAAGTCAGAAACAGATCTTAATTTTAATGAATTAAACTAATTGTCTCCTGCAAATCCCACTCCCCTTTTGCTCCTCTTTATTCCCTATGGGAGTGGGCATTCACTGTCCACCTGAGCCTTTACTCCCGATTCGACCTTTGTTCTTTAGCTCTTCTCCTGGCAGCTCTGCACATGCACACACTGGGAACAGGCTCCAGCTGTTCTTCTGCTCCACTGATCTCCAACTCCGATGGCAGCTGATAACTGTCAGATGGCCCTGGCCCCATATCTGCCTCCGATGCAGAGCCCTCATCAGAGCCCTCATCAGACTCGAGGACTGGCCCATGTTCCTCCCCAACCTCCTCACTATCCAAGTCTGCCACCAGCTCTGCTGGTTGCTGGTGGGCCACAACAGAAGTGTTTTCATGCAACCGTTGCAGCATTCCCATGGTCATGTGATCAAAATTCAGATGCTTGGCAATTGGGTCCATATTTATGACGGTTGCTGTGTCCCAAGGTCACGTGATTGCCTTTTGCAACCTTCTGACAAGCAAATTCAATGAGGAAAGCCAGATTCCCTTAACCGCCATGTGACTAACCTAACAACCACAGTGATTCACTTAGCAACTATGGCAAGGAAGGTCGTAAAATGGGGCAGAACTCACTGAACAATTGTTTCACTTAGCAGCACAAATTTGGGGCTCTGTTGTTGTTTTAAGTTGAGGATGGCCTGTAATCAGGAATAAGAGCCATGGTGGCGCAATGGTTATAGTGCAGTACTGCAGGTTCCTTCTGCCAACTGCTGGCTGCCTGCAATTTGGCAGTTCGAATCTCACCAGGCTCAAGTTTGACTCAGCCTTCCATCCTTCTGAGGTAGATCAAATGAGGACCCAGATTGTTGGGGGCAAGAGGCTGACTCTGTAAACCACTTAGAGAGCTGTAAAGCACTGTGAAGTAGTATATAAGTCCAAGTGCTATTGCTATAATAACTGAATCTTGAAACTTGTCTTTTTCTCTGCCCTATCACATGCTAAATGAAATCAGCGCAGAGTTCTTTTGAGTTTCTTTCTCATCATTGTTTAAATGTCCTTCTGAATGGCTGATTCCTTCCTTCCCATCATGTGGCTCCTTCTTACCTTCCTGAAGATCAACTTTCAATCCTTTTAATGAGTAGAAGAATGCTACCAGTACTGCAGACTACTTCTGCCGGCTGCCTGCAATTTGACATATCAAATTTCACCAGGCTCAAGGTTGACTTAACCTTCCATCCTTCTGAAGTGGGTAAAACGAGGACCCAAATTGTTGGGGGCAATATGCTGGTTCTGTAAACCATTTAGAGAGGGCTGGAAAGCACAATAAAGTGGTATATAAGTCTAAGTGCTATTGCTGAAACTTAGGATACCCTGTCAATATCATCTTTGTTGGTTTGTTTGGACTCAGTATTAAATTTCAGGGAGATATTACAGACATTTGATTATTTGGCTAGTTAGCACTAAAGATTTTTTTCCCCTCAATATTTTTTCTCCCTTGGAGCCCAATCTTTTTTTTAAGCAGCTTTGCTAATGTGTTATCTTTTGAAGAGATCCAATCCAACCCAAAAGGGAATCTCATCAAACATTTTATTTTTATTCATACAACATCATAGAACTTTAGAATTTCTAACAAGACCCTCGTACCTATACATTCTTCGATTTTTATCAGAATAACTTAGCATTCTTATACTGCTCAATACCATCTCTACTACAGAGCCTTATTGATGAACCATTTTCTTTGCCCAAAGCAGAGATAAAATTCAATATATATTTTGGTACAAAAGAGCTTAGTATAATTTCAGTACTCTAATCACACAACCAGATGAAGTTAATGTAATTAGACAATTAAATTAGCCAAATCATATGGCAAATATTTCTTTTAATCATACTCCCTTTGGACTGCTAGTATTTACTCTGTCAGGGACATGTGAATTCTCACATTATTTTCTTTCCAATGGATACCAAATGTGAGTTTGATAAAGGGGGTGGTAGAAATGTAACACCATAACACCATGTTTTCCCCTCCTTTGATCACTAAAAAGAGGAAATAATAATTAAGATGATAGTTGCATGGGGAAAGAAAGAGAAGGGAAGGGAAAGGGACAGGGAAGGGAAAGGAAGGGAAGGGAAGGGAAGGAGAGGAGAGGAGAAGGGAGGGAAGGGAAGGGAAGGGAAGGAAATGAAAGGGAGAAAAAGGATTGATGGATGGAACGAAGGAAGGAGAAGAAGAAAGGAGAGGAAAGGGAAGGGAAGGAAATGGAAGGGAAGGGAAGGGAGAAGAAGGATGGATGGAAGGTAGGAAGGAGAGGAGGAAAGGAGTAGAAAGGGAAGGAAATGGAAGGGAAGGGAAGGAAAGGGAGAAGAAGGATGGATGGAAGGTAGGAAGGAGAGGAGGAAAGGAGTGGAAAGGGAAGGAAAGGAAGAGGATAGGAGGAATAAAAAAGATTAATTAGTTACAAAAGCAAGAATAGTCAAGTTCTATTTAGGTACAAAAACTGCAAGATTCACTCTTTCCTCTTCTACTCTTATCGATAAATGTAAGAAGAATCCCCAGACCAATTCACAGGTAATTAGGGATTTTTTTAAAAAAAAATGTCTTCCTATTAGATAAACATTGTACATTATGCAGAGGCAAATTTGTCATTTCAGGGTATTCATTATCTTGATATTATTAGGATGGTGTGAGACTGTTTGGCTTTGACTTGAAATGACATTTTGTACCTTGGAGGTGACAATATCCTGCTCATCAAGGATTCTCCCTAATGAGATGCTTTGTTCACAGTGAACCTTAACGGACAGTTCCAAAGCGGAAAGAGCCCTTTGCTCCTATGTTTGCACCATGGTTGACAGGGTGGATCAGAGAAGCTTTCTGCACATCACAGTCCATGAACAGAAATCTCCTTTCCTTATTGTGCTTTCTAAAGGGGGACTCAGAAGTGAGACAAAACCCAAAAGTGCAACGGATACACTTTGCTGCAGTGGTGCAGTGGTCAGAGTGCAGTACTCCAGGCTCCTTCTGCTGACTGCTGGTTGCCTGACAACTGCTGGTTGAGCCAACCAGGCTCAAGGTTGACTCAGCCTTCCATCCTTCTAAGGAAGGTAAAATGAGGACCCAAACTGTTGGGGGCAAGTTGCTGACTTTGTAAACCACTTAGAGAGGGCTGTAAAAGCACTATGAAGTGGTAGATAAGTCTACATGCTATTGCTATTGGTGCTAGTAGCAGGAGAAAACATTGCTGTGCAAAGACCCTTCAAAGGGCTGTTTTGCTCCACCCCCTGTCAAGTCAAAATATCTCTCAGCAGTTCTGGAGAGTCTGGCTGAATATACAAAAAGTAGGAATCCACATTAACACACATGTAAAGGAGTTGTGATTCAGCAGAGTCAATTAGAGATGATCCATTCCTCTGGAAGGTTTTCAGTCCAGAAGTTTCTAACATACTCTCCACAGTGAATTCCATTTTGGCTTGGCAACACCAATTCCTCCCTTCCTTGCCATCTTAAAATCACGGAGCTTCAGGAATGACAATATTTCAACAAAAGAGAGAGAGAGAGAGAGAAAGGAGGCTGTAGCCAGAGGAAGCCTCTTTTAAAGCAAAAGGTAAATATGGAAAAAGCTAGGGTCTGAGAAAGTGGAATAGCTTTATTGTCTGTTTTAAACGACTGGTTCTTCCACAGCTTGCTTGCTTGGTTTGTTTTTGTGTTTGTTTATTTATTTATTTAGCATATGGCAAATGCATCGACTTATAGTGGTTCAAATGTTAATGTTCAGTCCACCCAACTATTCAAGGACGGGTGATCTATGCTGAAAATGTCAGACAGTGGGCCAGTGTAAGCTCTTGATGGACATTTGGACATGATGTGGTGGATATTTTGTCGAGGAGCACCATAGTCACACTGAGGGGTAGATGACAAGACCCCACTTAAACAAGGAGTCCAGGCAGACACCAGGTTGGGTAGGGATCCTGTTCAGAGTTGACCAATGCTGGAGAGGAAGGTCAAATTTGGCATCTTTTGTGTAGGGTCATCTACGTAACTGCCTGCATCTGGGTGTCCAGCAGCCCATTTGGCTTTCCACTGTGTGTTGATGTGAAGGTTGTTAGACAACTGTTGAGCAAGTGTCAGAGACTGCTTCCTGGATTTAAGCCTGCCAATTAATAGATGAAGAAGCTCAGCGTACTTAGGAGGAAGTGGGTTTCTCATAATTTCGTTGTATTCCTTCACTAAGGCTTCCTGCCTTTGTAAACCTGGTGGTGCAATGTGACTCAAGACAAAAATAGGCCCATTTTGTTTATCCATTGCCATGTATTTAGAAAGCCAGGAGTTCTACAAAGACGTCAGACTGTCAACTGTCATTAACTGCCAATTCTTCAAGGTAGTCTGGCTGCCAATTGTTGATAGTCGTTTGGTTCGCACCTCCGTGCTATCCAGGGTACCCCATGAGGAGGCAAACTAGCATCATGCCCCTCTTCCACAGTGAACTTGTTTCTTGGGTGTCCTGCCACCAGCTGGAGACTCACTGGATTACTGCTTCTTTAAGAAGCTCTCTGAGAGCGTTCAGCCAAAAGCGTTTATTTTTCAGAGCTTCTTCTTTCCCAGGGAAGTTTCTTTTGATTTAGAAAGCACTCTTAAGTATAAAAATGTGGAGAATCAGCAGCAGTCCAAAAAAAGGGATGCTACCAGTAAGACACCATCTTTCCTCCAGAAGCCTTCTTTACCTCTCACACCTGTCATGCCCCAGCATATAACCTTTATATACAGTTCTTGCTCCCTATCCCCATCTAGTGGCCAGAGAGACAAATAGCAAGCATATTGTTTGAAGCTGATCCAAATTCTTTACCCATCAGCCTGCACTCTCAAACCAGATGCACACTGGGAAGCCAGACTCCACT
This sequence comes from Laticauda laticaudata, assembly GCA_004320025.1. Taxonomy (NCBI): domain Eukaryota; kingdom Metazoa; phylum Chordata; class Lepidosauria; order Squamata; family Elapidae; genus Laticauda; species Laticauda laticaudata. The sequence continues at coordinate 19,965 of BHFT01022864.1, read as the reverse complement.
TCCTTTTGCATTTGGAGATGGCAGAAGCACAAAGAAGAATCCAACCTAATCTGTAGCACATGTTCATCCAAGGATAAACTCACATCCCACACACAGAGCATCATTGGTGGGATTTAAATTGCCTGTATTCATTAATTGTTACATTCAGCAGTAACTTAATATTGTCTAGCTTGTATTTGCTTCTCATTGTATGTATCCCTATTTTCCCTAGTTTCACCATATCCCGTTCTTTCAATAAAAAATTCAGATCTCCAGACATGGTCTGTTTTATTGGAGGATAGGTGGGTTTAGCTGCATGTCAAGCTGCACACAGATTAACATGAAGTGAGGACAGAACAACACCCATGGATATGTATTCTAATGTGCACATGCATTCAGCCTCCCCATAGATGAGATGGGGTGGGTGAGGGCAAGCAAAGGGGAGGAAATCTCCTCTTTGATCTCAGCCTCCCCTTTTCATGCAATCATGTTACTCATGGCACCTCCTTCCAGGTAAGCATACCTTGTCATTGCACTCTGTTGAGATTCATTGGAGATTTTTTTGAGGGGGCTGGCAATATCTAATTAGTCATTGTGGTTTGAGATTTTTCAATAAAATGAAAAGCTGTATATCAAATGTGAAAAGGAAAGAAAAATACCATACTGTGTATATTGTCACCGTATCATTTCCCTCTTCTCCCCCTTCCTATTTTCCTAATTTTATTCATCAACGTGCATTACTCCCTGCGACCACTTTTGAGTACTGCAGGCTCACTTGGACTGCTGTTGTACTCAAGTCAACCACTAGAATGAAGACCCAGAAGTACACAGAACTTTGAAACATGACCTTATGGGGAGAATTTAAGCACTCCAGATAGACAGTTCTCTATTTGTTTTATATTGTTATTTCTGTTGTTGGAAGAAGAAAGGAGGAAAGAGGGAGGAGAAGGAGGAGGGGGAGGAAAAGAGTTATGGACTTTGAAAAAAAATCTTAACTATTGATGGTGTTGAGGAGGAGGAGGAGGAGTAGGAGGAGAAAGAAGAAGAGGAGGAGGAGAAGGAAGTGCTCATTGATTGATTGATATTTGATGGAATGCGAAGAAAGTGAATGCATTGGATTCCATGAATCCTTTTCCTTATACTGCTTTGCAAACTGTGAACAAAATCACCATTTAGTAGACCCACCCATGTCCTCTAGCACAACGGCTGCAAATCTTACAGTAATCAGCATAGGACAATTGCCTGCATGATATGAGAGATGTCTCAACCTAGAGTACATTTTTGTTACTTCACCTGCAAGTGTAATAACTTGCGCCATTTGAACGGTTGCAAACATTTGCTGAAATAAAACGATTGGGAGTTCCATCTCGCTGCCTCGCTTTCTTGTGTGACAAATAGCAACCCATTTTAATGTATTCTCAGGCTGCTTTGTGGTTGGCTCATTGCTATTGACTTCATGTCTCGGTGAGAAACAGCTCCACCTTTAATGTAAGCACTAGCTTATCTCAAGAGAGCGGATGGCAACTTTTCTCCAATTGTAAATAAATTATATTTGTATCCTGTAATTACTGGCTTTCTCTAGAGGCATCGATGGCTCCAACAGCTACTAGTAGCAAAGATTCATACCTATAGGCAAAATATTCTCCTTTCGGAAAGCTCTGAGTGGACATTTTCTAAACTGTCTGTCGTGCTTCTGTTTCCTGCCTCATTGGGTAAGGGGATGATCTTCTACATATGCCTAAAGAACAAGGATTATTTGTAGAGGTGGTATTCATCAGGTTTTGACAAGTTCTGGAGAACTGTAGCGGAAATTTTGAGTTGTTCGGAGAACCAGCCAATACCACATCTGACTGACCCCACTCCCATCTATTCTCTGCCCCCCAGGTTCCAGTTGATGGCTAGGTTTTCTTTGGTTGACCTGCACAGGAGAATGGAGCTGGAAAGCAGGTTAGTGGGGAGGGAATGGGGATTTTGCAGTATTCTCCCCCTATCAAGCCCACCAAGCCATGCCCACAGAAGCTATTTCCTAAAGCACCCAAAGGCCAGACAAGGAATAATGGATGGAAACTGAACAAGGAGAGATTTAACCTGGAAATAAGGAGAAACTTTCTGACAGTGAGAATAATGAACCAATGGAACAGAAGTTGCCCTTGGAAGTTGTGGGAGCTTCATCACTTGACACTTTCAAGAAGAGACTGGACTGCCATTTGTCAGAAATGGTGTAGGGTCTCTCGCTTGGGGAGGGGTGTTGGACTAGATGACCTACAAGGTCCCTTCCAATTCTGATTATCTGTTACCTGTTAACTGGTAGTAAAAACTTTGAATCCCACGACTGATTAATTGGCAACAGTGGACTTGACATATATGTCTCAGCCAAGTTTTTCCTTAGGTCCTGGTTGCCAAGAGGCACTTCGAAGTTGGAAATGAGACAACTCACTGCAGCTAACTTGTCACAGTCAACACACCAGGACAACTTGCTGTAGGACAATTCAACAATTCAATTTAATTATTTAAAATAATTTTTAAAAAATGTTTAACTGTTGTCATTCATATTTCATTTTGTCCAATTCTGTGGGTGTGGCTTTGTGGACATGGCAAGGGAAGGTTACTGCAAAATCCCTCTTCCCTCCCCACACCACTAACCTGCTTTCCAGCTCCATTCTCCTGTGCTGGACAACCAAAGAAGACCCAGCTGATCAGCTGGGACTCAATGGGAGGAGAGAATAGATGGGGGCGGCCCCAGTCAGAAGTGGGATTTGCCAGTTCTCTGAAATACTCAAAATTTCCGCTACCAGTTCTCCAGAACTGGTCAGAACCTGCTGAATACCACCTTTGATTTTGTCCTTCTGCTGGCATCCTTTCTTTAATGATTCTATCCCACTGTTCTTTTTTTCCCCACCAATATTAGTGTAACTCTTGTTCCATGGCGAGTTGCCCTTTTTCTATTGCTTTTCAATGATTTCTGTATTTCCATCATTATACAATAAATATAATCACTGAATCACTGCCCCAGTCTTCCTGCTTGTTCATTTTGTTTAAAACAAAAACTAAATAGTACTGCAATTAAATACAATAGTGGAGTGGAGTTTATTTTATACAAATCAGAGAATTAATATACCACCCATTCACTTACATTTTACATTCTCTCTCTCTGCACTCAATTGGAAAGTTGGTTAGACTAACAGTGAACAATTCAAGCTTTCTTTATATGGGATTACTTAATATAGTTTAAAAAAAATTTTTTTTTCTGGACAGCCCAGATTTCAATACTTACTCAATTTTTGTTACAGTCATAGACCTGCTCCAAAAACAAAAGTATTAAAAACAATAATTGTAGTTAAAAGAAACAACAATAAAAGACAGACAGAATAACATATTGCGATTGGGGATGGGTATTAACTGGGCAGTTCAAGTTTGCCTACTTTTACTTCCAGCATAACGGAATTCAACCATATTAAAAAAAAACAAAAAACTACTTTGTACTGATCCGGAGAGTATCAGTAGAGTATACATAACAAAGATAACTATTTCCCAGATATTTTAGGAAGTAAAATGTTATAAATTTAGCTGTGAGTCCTTATAGAACAGGGTTGTCAAACTCAAGGCCCTGGTGGCCAGATCTGGCTCATGGAGTACTTTGATCTGACCCATGGGGGAGCCCTGGGAATATGAAGGACCGGCCTGAGTGCCCCTTCCAGCGAAAATGTGGTCCTCCTGAGCTCCGTTTTTGTTGGCAGGAGTACATTCCAGCCAAAAACAGATCTTGGGAGCCTAATTTTCTGGTAAGTACTTGGGCCACCACAGGTGCCCCTGGCACAAGTGATGTTGAGCTGGCCACATCCACCCCAGCCAAGCCCACCCCGGCCCCCAAGGTCAAACGCAGTTCTGATGCAGCCCTCAATGAAATCAAGTTTGATACCCCTGTTATAGAAGAGGTAGTATAGAAGAAGTGAGTTATTGGGGCAATGGTCCCTTGTCCACAGAGACACAGTCTCATCTCATATAGTAGATTTCAATAATTATATAGCTGGGAGAGCTACTAAATACAACAAAATAAGATAGTTCTGTCCACATAACCTTTAAGTCATTTATGAGAAAACATCTAAGCTGTGTGTTTAAGAAAAAAAAATAACAACATGATCATTTATGTTAATGGAGATTTCATGCCACAGCAACCATTTTACAGAGGGTGTTTAATGTTTAATTTGGAGGTTGGTTTGTAAGCCAATTGGCATGTTTTCTCATGTATGATCACTGCAATTATGTAAAACCCACAAAACTGACATTATGAATATTTTCAGAATACACCAGTTGTCCATGTTCTTTCCAGGTTAAATTACATGTGATAACAACACAGTGATCACAAGCAGTTGTCAAATAATTGAAAGTCCAAGTCTTTCTAATCATGAAAATGTACTCTGCTTTATGTTGATAAGTGTCATGACCTGGGGGAGGGATACAAAATAAACACAGTCACAAAAACCCAGTGAAGACCTTTTTATTCCTTCACTTTGCTTCCAAGCTCCAAATATCCTTGACAGAAGACAAAAAACTCCCACACAAGCAGTTACAAGAAGAAGGATAAAAACAACACAAACCAGGCAAGATAAGAGCTGGAGGATGTCCACAGATAATGCACACTGGGAAGGACACCAAACTTAGAGAGGAACCATAAACTAGACATATTTCCACATTTTGTTTCCAACGTTCACCCGTACGCAGGTCTGTCCTCTTATCCAGTTGTCACAGCTGCAGCCCATGAAGAGGATTGAGGCCCTCTCCTCCCAAGTAGACCATGTCTCTCCCTGCGTGCCCTAGGATGGAGAGGGGATGGGCCTGGGTCCTCCTCTGACTGCCCAGCCGGCCTTTGCCCTTCCCCAGCCTCCTCCACAACCTCCAGAGCTACACTTCCACTCCCTATAGACTGTTCCTCCTCTCTCTCAGAGTCAGACTCCACCAAGGGCATGACAACAAGAGAGGGAACACCTTTACTTTACCACCATGGACTCTACTGTAATTTTAAAAATTACTCTTGGATTAAAAAAAATTACTCTTAGGTCAATAAAATCACACTTGCCTGGTTTATATAGAAGTGTAGCATCCTTGCCTGGTTTTTGTAGAATGCTTGCCTACACACATGCATATACACACATGTGCATGAATATTATGACCACATACACATCACTGTGTTCTTCAGAAAGACATATGAGTTGGGTGTACATTCAAAAGTCAAGATTGTATCCACAGCTATACAATCAAAGCCCCACCTTTTATTTAACATGGCAGTCACTCCTGACTACATTTTTGGAAACCAGCGCTTGAAGCAAAAAGAAGGTAAGGATACTGTACCCTTAGAAAGATAATGTCTTTGAAATTAGAGAAATACATACTGTATTTATCCTCAAGTTGTTCCTGTTGTTGTTGTCATTTTCATCTTGATGACCTTGGTGTGCAGGAATTCAAGAAAGATCTCTTCACAGGTCTGGAGAGAAAAGATATATTGAAGTTATTGGTCAAGATGAGGAAGGGGACGTTCATTATTTTTTTTTAACAATAAGTTCTAATAAGAAAATAAAAGTTATTAGAAAATAACTTTTTAAATAAGTTCCTTATTAGCTTCCACAAAGATGAGAAACATTCTGTTCACAAGTCCTCTTTTCTCCCTCTTGTGTCTTCTTTCTTATTATTATTATTTTTGATTGAGTAGGTCAGTAATGCAAACTGATCAACAGCAAGGAAACATGATCTGGACATGAAGACTTTAATCAAGCACATCAATTTGAAATAGCCCTCAAGTTATTAGAAAAAGGGAAGAGTGAATCTTAGGAGATGTCAAAACAGATGTCTTGTAGTTGTCTTCAGAGTCTGTCTCCTTCACAAGCATTGGGGATTTCTTTCAAATTTCCCAGCCACAACTGCCCAAAGTAGATCTAGAGATTAGTACCAATTAATAAAATTAGCACATTTTACCCAGTATAAATGCAAAGAGAGAGAGAAATCTATTGAAAAAAATCTTCCTGACTTTCTCAAAATTGTTGTAAATGTCCTTTTTTAAATTATTTTTTCCCTATTCAATTAATCTTTGTGACTCCTCACTCTCAATTTAATATTGGTCTATTAAAACTTTGAATAAAGTTTAACCTCCTTAATATGCATTGATCAAAAGCAGGTAGACCATGGTTATCTTGCCTCTAATGTTTTTTTAACATAAAATCTTGCTAGTTAAACAAGGGTGGATTCATCCCTATTTGAAAAATGTGTGGGGAGGGATGTGTGTGTGTGTGTGTGTGTGTGAAATAAAGAAGAATATTGTGGCCTGAATATTTGAACAGAAATGGAGGAAGGTACAGTATTTAAGACGACTGTCTTAATACAAAGCACATTAGACTGTCTTATAAAAGCACATTAATAAAGTTTTCATTTTTTTTTCAAATAAAGTCCCACATGGGTGAGATGCGGCTTACATAGAATATGTACCTGCTCTGGTAGAGATGCTAAAGAAAATATCGCATCTTGGTTTTGTAAATACTTTTCTCTCCTCAGATGGCATAAAGAGATTTGTCATGGCCTGGGGTGGAGACATAACCCTGTTTCTAACTCCACTAGACCAAGAAGCAAAACCTCCTGAAAATTTTATCCCCTCAGATCATTGCCTGAGAGTGACTGCTTGCTTATAGCCCAAAGAAAGAAACAATGGCCTAGAAAATACAACTTTAAGTTTGTTGGACTGGACCGAAAGCTGTTGTTGAATAGGAGAAGGAACAGGCCAACAAGAACACAAATATTTTAAAAAATCAGCAACTATTCAATGCAACTCATGATAGCAGTCTTCCAATATTTGAGGGGCTGCCACAGAGAGGAAGGGGTCAAGCTATATTCCAAAGACCTGAAAGCCAAACAAGGAATAATGGATGGAAACTGAACAAGGAGAGATTCAACCATGAAATAAGAAGGAATTTCCTGACAGTGAGAACCATCAACCAATGGAACAGCCTTCAGAAGCTGTGGGAGCTTCATCACTTGAGACCTTCAAGAAGAGATTGGACTGCCATTTGTCAGAAATGGTGTAGGGTCTCCTGCTTGGGTGGGGAGTTGGACTAGATGACCTATAAGGTCTCTTCCAACTCTGATAATCTGTACTCAGTAAGTTCTGTTGCACATCCAATGAACGCCCAGATACACACAAACACAATCACACTTTAATTTGGTTAATCACCCAAGGTAAAGATTAGTGGCTCTTGTCAATTTAATTCAGCTTCAAACAAAGCAACAAGGTCACTTCTTTTTTTGTTGTTTCCTTTTTAGCAAGCAGGATTGAGTTGTCATGTAGTCCTAATAGGCAGCACAGGGAATCATTAGTTCACCTCAACTCCCTGACTGACGGGCATTTCATTTCAATCATTTGACGGCCTTCCAGAAGTCCACTACTATTGACACCATGTCAGCCCTGAAAGTAGATGCCTTAATCGCCTCAGACACTCTCTGCATTGATTTGACAAGTTGCTGTAATGACCTTCCTGGGTTTCCCCCCACCCCACTCCTTCCCTCCCTCTTTTCTAAGAGATGAGTGTGTTTCCAGGGAGGAGCCGGGCTTTCCATGCAATCGCATTGTCATGGAAACTATCATCATTGTATCTCAATCGCATTAATGCTGTGGTGTGTGACATGGATATGAGGCACCAAATATTACAATGGAGAGCAGGCCATGGCAAAAACACAAGAGTCTCTCTCCGTTAATCAGGTTTTAACACAAACCACAAGCTCGGTGGATTTGTAAGTGCTGTAGCTAAATCGAATTGAAGGTTATTCTTTGGCAAACAAGAACCAAGTTGAGTTGAGATTCTTTGGAAATTATTGCATTATGATGATAATTATACGGTTGGTTTCACAGTCGAGGAGATGTTTAGGTTGGGTTTGGCATTTTTATGCACTTATCAATATTACTATGTTTATTAACAATTATCCAGTAAGGATAATTGTGGGTTTGATTATGGAAAGCTTATATGGATGGATGGATGGATGGATGGATGGATAGATGGAAGGAAGGAAGGTTGTGAAGGTTGTTTGTGAAAGTTGGTACGTACCTGCCAGTAGGAGTCCTAATGCTTCACCTGCCTACCTTGGATAGGAGAGTGATGCAAATTAAGACAGTCCTGCTAGCTAAGATGTGAACATGGTTCATGTCAGATGTTGTGGTACCAGGACACGATAAGTGAAAATAACTGGACTATTGAAAAAATCCATACATGGACCAGACATTCATGAATGAATGAATGAAATTTGTATGCTGCCTATCTCACACTACAAAGCAACTCTGGGAAGCTTACAATAGACATTGCAATTGATTGAATGTAATCAATTGTAAATTGGTGGAATACCAATACAACAGGAGACCTGAGTACTATATGGAGGACCTACTCTGCTTCAACAAAAGGAAGAGGAAGCTGATCTTGTAACTTGAGATAGACCAACTATACATTACATCCTGAACAAAAGAAGACCTGGAAAAACAACTGGTTTGAAAGTCAATACCTGAAGGTGGAATACCTCCCTCCCTTCCTCCCCTCCTCTCTCTCACATGCACACACCATTAGATAGTATGACAGAAGATGCCTATTGTCCCCTTCATGACAATTCTTACGATCACCATAATATAAACCAGTGAACTGATATATGTTACAACCACTGTAATCTTGGACATGCTTGACTATATGATCAGGAAGAACAACAGGACACATTACCCCACCACCATCTCTGGAAAATTGAGTTGCAGGCTAAGATCAACAGCATGGGTGAATAGGCAGCAATATAAATTCAATCAGTAAATAAATAAATAAACTCAGAGAGAAGATAGTCAACTACCAGAACTAGAGTTGGATTAGAAGACCTCCAAGGTTCCTTCCAGCCCTATGATTCTATGTTCTATAACACACAAAAGACAATAGTAGTATGCACAAAATAGCTTGGGAAACAGTAGCTAAACCAATATCTACCTTACCAACCACCCCTGAGGAACAGATAAATAGTTCCCAAAGGAACAGCAAGTGTTTTGCAGTTTTACAAAAAACCAACAAGTTCAACATACACAAGCCTCAAGCAAAACACCGCCCTATGATAATACTTTAGATGCTTGAAGATGCCACCTTATTTGGATCTTACAAGTCAAGTAGAAGCAGTAGGAGAATGATGGTGCTTCAGGGACCCAGGACCTGAGGTTCACCACTCTCTTTTTCTAAAATGTTTTTCAACTCCCCAATCTTGTCTATAACCCTAGGAGTTTCTGCAACTGTCTGTTCTGACCCAGACCTCCAAACATGACAAACTCTCTGAAGTGAACTCAAAGATTCCTTAATTAGGAATGCCAGCAGCCCCAGCCAAAATTTTCTCTCTCACCGCAGGTGAACAAGTCCATCCATCCAGGAGATGAATAGTTGTCTGCCACACCTATTCATCTCTGCCCCCTGCCTTTTATCCCCAGAGCTAGAATGGGGCTTCACTAGCAGCAGTGGCTCTTCCATCTGAGGGACCGGCCCACGGATTTCTACTGCTCTCCCCTCTTCTGCCTTCTGCACATCCTTGCGTGAGGCACTGGACCCGGCTGTTCCTCCTCTTCCTCATCAGCCACTTCCACACCTGTGGGCTGTTGACTCTCCATCTGAGGGCTGATGGACGGCCCAGGCTCTGCCTCTGTCTCTCTGTCTCTGCCAGCTCCATTCCTTCTTCCCCCTCGGACTCTCAGGTTGCCCTAATGCTGACCCTGACTCCCACACTTTCTCCTCCTCTGATTTGGCTGCTGGAGATGTCGGGGTGTGGGGCAGACAGGCCACAACACTGTCCCACCCAAGTATTAATCAGCCCTGGTTATGTTTACTTCCTGAGCTAAAAGTCATCCAGCCCTGCCCATGTGAGGAGTGAAAAATCCTAAATCTAGCCACTATGATTCAGCATCTGTATTGTTGGAATGATATTTCAGCCTGTGGTTGATATTCAAATTACTTTGGAGCATCTAGTGTTCTGGAATTGAACTGCATAGTCATTTTGTGGATTTTATCCCATGTTCTTATAATACAACAATTCATTTTATTTTATTTTATTTTATTTTATTTTATTTTATTTTATTTTATTTTATTTTATTTTATTTTATTTTATTTTATTTTATTTTGGGGGGCCTTGTCCTCCTACCATTGCTGTCATCTCATGATCAGACCATCATCACATCCCCAACCTAGTCATCCTTAGCTCTTCTAGTGTTAAAGTAAAAAAAAAATAAATGTTTCCCCTTATTCTGATACCAGGGCACCAACAAGATGTATAAAATCTGTTAAGCATTGACTGAGAACAAAGGCAGGATAAGGATCAGGAAATGTCATGCTTGTCATGTTTTTCAACATTTCAAGGATGGGTTGATAGCACTTCTTTGCGGTAGGGAAAGACTCTGAGACTAAAAATATTGATAGTTCTATTCAGTGTGCTATATTGTACTGGAAAGTACTACCCATTTTTAAATCCAATTAACAGTAGCAGTATTACACAGTTGAAAGGAACCTTTGAGGTCTTCTAGTGCAACCCCTTGCTCAGACAGGAGACCCTATATAATTCCAAGGGTCTAATCTTGTTGTGGTTAGCTGGCAGAAGGTGTGGACAGCTGAGGAGGACTCAGATGAGGGGCCAGAACCATTAGGGAGTGAACTGCTGCTTTCAGAGATTGTGGGGGCTGGTAGTAGTGATGAAGAAGTTTCTGAGGAGCCTGTGCTAAGTGCGTGTGCACGCAGGGTTGCTCATAGGAAAGAGCAGCTGCAACAGCATGAGTGACTCAGGAGTAAGGCTGCAAGGTAATGGCTCCTTCTTCAAGAAGATAAAAGCCAGCTGTGAAGTAAATGTTCTTTGCAGGAAGCAAAGACATTTTGAAACTCAGCCTCATGGACATTACAGTATCTTAAGTTTGTATTTGAAGACTCTTGTGTTGTGAAATATTTCTTATCTGTTATTTTTGGCAGACTAGCATAATTTTGGCAAGGCTTGTGCTTATCAATATTAATTAGTTTGCCTTTTAACCAGGGATTTGTAAGAATCATTAAAAGGTTTCTGTTCCCTTTGGTTCATGTTTCTTTTATTGGAAAAGAGTTTGGGTCAGAACAAATCTCTTCTTAAAAGCCTTCAGTGTTGGAGCAACCACAACTTCTGGAGGCAAGTTGTTCCACTGGTTAATTGCTCTCACTGTCAGGAAATTTCTCCTTAGTTCTAGGTTGGTTCTCTCCTTGACAAGTTTCCATCCATTGCTTCTAGTTCTACCCTCAGGTATTTTGGAGAATAATTTAACCCTCTCGTCTTTGGGACAGCCCCTCAAATACTGGAACATTGCTATCATGTCATCCCTAGTCCTTCTTTTCACTAGATTGCAACTGTTGATTATTTGTTTAGTCTCCAGTCCCCTAACCATCTTTGTTGCTCTTCTCTGCACTTGTTCTAGAGTCTTTTTTATATTGTGGTGACCAAAACTGGACAGAGTATTCCAAGCATGCTTTTACTAGTGCAGTATAACGTGGTACTAATGCTTCACGTGATTTATTAGAGTTGTCATATTGACACATCTGGGAAAACCCGAATCTGAGAGTTCTGGGTTTTCCCTTCCCAAAAGAGAAATGAAAGACCCCTCCCTTGCACCCATCAGTCCATCACATGGCCCAACCAAAACTTCATCCCAACTGGAGACATCTCCCCAGTCACTCCCCTCCAGGTGTAGGACAACCTGTTCTTGACTCTCTGAGAAAGAATGTTGTTGTGTCTAATCTTCCACCTCTCTATGAAATCCCCCTCCCAAATTCCCAGACACTGAATTGGGCAGCCTTGAAGCTTCCAAGTTAAAAAAAAAAAAAATGGCTTCCAAGGCTGACAGAAAGTTGGGACTCTTTAGCTTAGAAAAATGGTGAAAGGTGGAGATTGCTGAGATGCAAAGAATAATATATTGAAAGGAGACAGATATATGTTTCATCCCTCTTTCCTAAACTGTCGAACTAGATTGTTCAACGAAGCTTCTAAATGCACTGCATGAAACAACCACTTCTTCACACAACCCTTGCAGAATTCATTACCAGAGGACTCAAGGATGACCACTAAAACTTGGTTGGCTTTAAACATTGACTGCAAATAGCTGATAGATCGGATAGACTGGGGACTTAATGCTGTCTTCCTCTTGAGAATATCATGCTTCGAAACATCAAGAGCAGAAGAAGAATGTCAAGTGGGGGTGGGGTTTAAACCTCATCTATCTTTGAAGCACCTCAAGGCTTCTGTTTTCTCAGTGGTGGACAAGAAAAGGTTTTACACTCATCTGATAGGACTGTTTGTATCTTTTTATCAGGGATGGGCTTCAAAAATTTTAGCAACTGGTTCTCTGCCCAGTTGCTGGGTGGGCATGGCCATGGTGGGCATGGCCTAGTTGGCCTCCTGCACCCTGGTAGGGGGGACATTTTTGCTCTCCTTGGGCTCCTCAAGCCTCCAGGAGGTCAAAAAAAGCCTCCCCAGGCTCTGGAGGCTCTCTGGAAGCCAGAAATGGGCCCATTTCCAGCCTTCCCAAACTTCCGGGAGGCCTGTTCTTCACCATCCCCATGCCCTGCACTTACCTGCATCCAAAACGGTGCACGTGGGGACTCCTGAGAGGTGTGGTGTGGAGTGGGCAGGACTAGCCAGGAGTGGGATTTGGGGGTTCTCCAAACTATGCAGAATCTTAGCTAGAGGTTTTCCCAAACCCCTGCGAACCCCCAGCAGCCCAGCCCTGCTTTTAATCCTAAACATGGATTGCTCGTTTCCATCCTCTGCTCCCAATTCTATCTTTTCTCAACCCAGGGGCTGTTAGTACTCTCCTTCTACAGTTGATGAAATTGCTTTTTTTCCCTTGGCCTATCAGAACCAAGAGTGACAGAGTCTCGATGGAGCTAGCCAGAGTGAACAATTAAGAGAACAGTGTGTTGCATGTACATATTGGAGCCTTCTGGGGTTAACTCCGTAAATATATTTGTGTGCCTGTTTCCTTCACAAACCAGAAAGATGACAGGAATGTTTGCTATGTACCAACAGATCATAGAAGGACTTGTTGAAATATATGTTAAGATGACAAGATTCTGACTGGGATAAACTCTCAAATAGCAAAGAGGTGGTCTGTTTTGGGCTGTGCCCAAAGACCATTAACAAGGATTCAAATTCAGGAGGGATAACATAGGCCAGCAGCGTGTCGGTTTAAATCAAAATGTTGCTTGGCAATATGCGTGGGCATAATTGAAGATTACGTATCTGGCATCCGCCTGGTATGATAATCATATATTTAGCCAAGAGAAATGCAACACACAGAGGAAAAAAATAGTCATAAATGACATCCAAATTAGGAAGGGAATGGGGGCCCTGACTAATTCTTTGAATTAAAACCCTCAGGGTTAGTATGGAATTTGCAAGCGAGATTATTTTATTGCCTTGTTCTGTTTCTGCCTTTCTATTTAAATTGAATTTAGCCTAGTTCTGCTCAACAGCAGCCCTGCAACTAGTTAAAACTGAATCTACTGATGCAGCCACAAGCATCTGAAAAGTTTAGAACTGTTGTCATCAGGATGCAGGAGGCTAGCCTGTGGGATCTGAAGAAGAAAGCAGACCCATTTTTCCTTGAGGCCTTTCTTTGAGTGCTATAGAGGTCTACCAGGGGATTTTGCCTTACGTCTATTGCAGGGCACTCTCGCTCTGTATATGAGCAATCCAGAGTTCAGATATTATAAGCAACCACAAACAAAAATGAAAACAAAAAAATCATCTCTGTTAAAACAGCTTCTCTTCCCTTCCCCTCCTTTCCCCTCCCTTCCCCTCCTTTCCCCTCCCTTCCCCTCCCCTGCCCTTCCTTGCAGCATCAGATGGAACATGTAGTACATAGGCTTCTATTGTGTCTTGTTTAATTTACTAGAAAACCTTCTAGTAACCATGCCTTCTGCCTCTCAGGTCTATTTATTTATTTATTCATTCATTCATTCATTCATTCATTCATTCATTCATTCATTTTTTTCCTTAAAAATATGGTCAAAGCCCATCACAAAACCAATAATATTGCAAATACTGCAAATTTTTAAAAATCACATTGATTTTTTAAATATATCATTTAGTAAGGCAAAGATAAAATTATTAATGTGAACTACAGTAGAAAGTACAGGAATTGAACCCCGAGAGAGATCTATAAAATCACAATCAATTTTACAATAAATAATCTGAATGCTGTATATAACTAATAATAATACTTTATTGTCATTGTACATATATACACAGTGTACACATACAACAAACTTCACGTAATACCCAGAGACCAGACCCAACATCCACACCCACATGACAATCCCCAAACACCCCCCACCCACCCCTAAAAACAACAAGCATCCACACAACAGACCAAGTTATCTAAAAGTTATCTGTCTGAGTTATAGGGCCCAGCAGAGATTATACTACCTGAGACTTCTCAGAAAACAACAAGTGAATGAAAAACTGCTGGTGACCTTCTACCGCTGCACCATAGAGGGCATTTTAACATACTGCACCTCTGTATGTTTTGCCAATTGCACAGTGGCAGTTGCACAGCACTCCAGAGGGTTAACGTCATTGCCCAGAGGATCATAGGTTGCCTTCTTCTCCTTTGGAAGAGCTTTAGAGCTCCCACTGCCTTAAGAAAGTTCAAAACATCCTCAAATATCCATCTCATCCTGGGCACCCCCCCTTTTTTTTTTTTGAACTATTACCATCTGGCAGATGGTACAGGATAATAATAAAAACAAGGACAAATAGGCTGAAAAACAGCTTCTTTCCCAGGACAGGAACTCTATTGGAATTCTACTATATAGTGCAATATTTATGCAATATCAGAGGTTCTCAATTCAATGTACAGAATGCAAGGGATGTGTGTTTGTGTTATATTTTTACAGTTAGTTATAATGTAAATTGAAGATGACATTTAATTTCATTGTACGCGGTGCAATGACAATAAAGTAAAGTAAACTAAATCTATAAAATTACAATTTTAAAATAAATAATCTAAATGCTGTATTTAACTCAAACAGATAACTCTAAAAGGGCATAAAGAATACTAAAAATTGTAAAACACAATGCAAATGTAAAGCTTAGCTAATTTATACAGTATTAACTCTAATATTTAATATCCATCCATCCAACAGCAATAAGCTCCTGAAAATATTTGAAATTTGCTGGTGGTAAAGACAAAGCAAAGAACCAAGAAATGAAAAATGAAGCAGATTGGGAATAATTTGGAATTTACATGAGTTACAGCAGGGCAGACTTTGTTACTGAAGTTCTGCACAAGATACAATCCTTCATGGCTGAAGAAGCTTCTTGGATGAGAATCAAACGTCTTTAAAGAAAAACCAGAAAGTCCAGTTGCTTCCTGAAAAAAAGCAGCTTTGGGACAATCCTGACCTGCATGATTGAGAATCTCCATAGAGGTCCTGTTTAAGAGTTCCAAACAAACAAACAAAAAAGAAAACCACCAGAAATATTGTGCCTCTCTGTTTTTCACCTTGGAATGAGAAGCTACAAGATACACCTTGGTATTCAGCAGCTTCTGACTGGTTCTGGAGAACCGGTAGCGGAAATTTTGAGTAGTTTGGAGAACCAGCAAATCCCACCTCTGACTTGCCTCGCCAACCCCATCTCTTCTCTGCCTCCTGAGTCTCAGCTGATTGGCTGTGTCTCTTTTTGTTGCCCTGCACAGAAGAACGGAGTTGGAAAGCAGGTTAGTGGGGTGGGGAGGGAATGAGATTTTGCAGTAACCTTCCCCTGCCACATCCACCAAGCTACATCCATAGAACCGGTAGTAAAAAATTTTTGAATCCCACCACTATTTATATTTATACCAATGGTTTATTGCTTGCAAACTAGTAGGTTCTGCTTGCAGTGAGATAGAAGTTCAGAATAACAGAGTTGGATGGCATCTTGGAGATCTTTTGGTGCTTTGGAGAATAGCTTGACTCTCTCTTCTTTGTGGCAGCCCCTCAAATACTGGAATGCTCCTATCATGCTCCTGCTATCATGCTGCTATCATGCTCCCATTCCTTCTTTTCTCCAGACTAGCCATACCCAATTCCTGCAACCGTTCTTCATACATTTTAGCCTCCAGCTGCCCCCTAATCAACTTTGTTGCTCTTCTTTGCACATTTTTCAGAGTCTCTACATCTTTGTTTTACAAGATGGTGACCAAAACTGAATACAGTATTCCAAGCCTCTAAGCCTCTTATTAAGGCTTTATAAAGTCTAGTACACATGATCTTTATCCTATCTATTAATGCAGTCTAGGACTGTGTTGGCTTTCTTTGGCTGCTGCCAAACACTGCTGGCTCATATTTAAGTGATTGTCCACTAGAACTCCAAGATCCCTCCTGGGGTGGGCTGCTACTGGTTCACACTGGTTCAGGTGAACCCATAGCTAATTTTATGGCTGGTTTGGCAAATTGGCAAACCCCAACCTTGGCTGGCCCTGCCCACCCCACCCTTCCCCTCCCAGGAGTCTCCACACAGTCCATTTTGGATCCCAGGTAAATGCAAGGCCCATCCAGAGGCTCAGGAAGGGTGACAAACGGGCCTCCCAGAGGCTCCAGAGGGCTGGAAACAAGCCCATTTCTGGCCTCTGGAAGGCCTCTGGAGCCCAGGGAAGGCTGTTTTTGTCCTCCTGGAGGGTCAAGGAAAGCCTCCAGAGTCCAGGGAGGGTAAAAAAAACAGGCCTCCTGGAAGTTCTAGAAGACCAGAAATGGGCCCATTTCCAGCCTCCAGAGGGCCTCCGGAGCCCAGGGGAGGATTTTTTTCATCCTCCCTGTTTTCATTGTGGTGCAGGAGGCACCATGCCCACCAAGGCCACCCCCGCTCAGCAATCAGGCAGAGAATTAGTTGCTAAAATTTTTAAGCCTACCCCTGGATCCCTCACACAGTTACTGCTATTGAGCCAGGTTTCACCTAATCTGTACCTGTACATTGGGTTTTTCTGTCTAAGCGTTAAACCTTACTTTTCTCTACATTGAATTTTCTTTGAAATTTGAGACAGGATTCACCAGGTCCAAGAAGTGGGTCTTTAGTGCAGCATAAATAAAAGAACAGAACTGGCTCTTAGTTTCCATAGTTTATAATCAGATTAAAGTTATCTACCACTTCCACCCATTTCTTATGTCCCTTATGGGCTTGATATTAATCCCTTGACCTCATTCTTCAAGGTAATCAGAGATCAAATCTTGGTTTTGGCTCATTTCTAGTAACAGTCAGCAAATGTCAATCAGGCATCTTTAAGCAAGCAAGACCAGAGCAATGTCAAATGGGACTTTGCAAATACTTAATTTGGAGATTCCTCTCCAAGGCAATCTGACAGAACCTTTGAACTAAATCAGCTGTTTGAGCAAAGAAATCTATTTGCTCAATAAAAAAGAATTGGAAATCTCCCAGCTGGTTTAGGCAGTTACGTGCACGTGTAGGAATGTGTGTTTTTGAATCACTTTTGGAAGTCCCAATCGAGTTGATTCTATTCAACAATTCAATATGAATGAGCAAATCAAGTTGACTTTCCAAATGGATTTGAAGGGTTAAATCAAATCAATTTTCTGCTTTCCCTGCTAAATGGGGAATGGGTTCCAAAATGAAGAGCTTAAGTAAAATGAAATCATAACTGGCATTATGTAATCCTGTTTTTCATTTAGGTTTACCGGTAAGGACATCAGCCAAATATATTAAAATAAGGATGGCCTTTCCAACAAAGACATCTTTCCTTGGCATATACTGTGTGCTACAATTCCACATAGCTAGGAAATTGCACGCTAAAACAAATGACCTCATATTTGCACCTTATACAATATCAGGATATTTTGCCAAGATACAAACCTACAGTCTTCTTAAATCCAAATGGAGAAGACCAGTGATGGGCATAAAATCCAAAGATTTTCAAAAAAACTCTTGTTTTTTCTTAAAGTGTTCCTTCCTTCTTTTTGTTATAGAATAATTGGCAATTGAATTGCCCACATAGCTTCTACAATGGTTCCTGTATTAATTGTGCCTAGTATCCAGATCCATTTTATGATGAGCTAATGTTCTAAAGTGTTTAGAAAGGTTAAATAAAATAGGCTGAATCTGATTCTTCACACTCATTTGGTTTGAAATATCAGGTCATTGTTTTTTTTAGCTCACCGTCCTACCCAGTTCTTGGAGACCTGTGGGGAGAATGGAGGAGTTTTTGATTCAGTATATCTAAAAGAGTCAATGACAATTTCCTGTGGCCAACTTGCCATGGGACAACTCGCCACTGCCAACTCAACTTGGGACAACTTGATATTTGAGTACACAAATATCAAAGAAATGGGTAGAATAGAATCATTAAAGAAAGGATGCAAAAGGAGAGACAGAGTGAAATGTGAATGACCAAAATTAATTTTATTTATTTATTTATTTTAAATAATTAATTTGAATTGTTAAATTCTCCTGTGGTTCAATTCTTTCATGGTGAGTTGTCCCATGGCAAGATGGCCATAGCAAATTGTTCTGTGGCGAATTGGCCATGGTGAGTTGGCTACAAGTTGGCTGTAGCAAGTCATTCCATTCCATATCTAAAGCCTTCCCAAAATATCCCTTCTGGACCATGATGCCATGAAAAATAGATGGAAAACTGTTGCCATTAAAAGAAAGTTATTGAAACAAAACATTTATCTCCACCTGTAGCAATAGCAACAGCACTTAGACTTATATATTGCTTCACAGTGCTTTACAGCCTTTTCTAAGTGGTTTTACAGAGTCAGCATATTGCCACCAACAATTTGGGTCCTCATTTTACCCACCTTGGAAGGATGGAAAGCTGAGTCAGGTTTGAGCCTAGTGAGATTTGAACTGCCAAATTGCAGGCAGCTGGCAATCAGCAGAAGTAACCTGCAGTACTGCATTCTAACCACTGCGCCACCACAGCTCATCAAGAGCCACAAAATGATATCTGCAAACTTCTGTGGCCACAAAGACTCCCATAGCCTAACGTGAAATACAATTTTACTTTCCCTCATTTATAATTTTCCCACTGTATTGCACAAGTTTTCATGCCCCTAAAATATAGTAAAGGATTATGATCATCCCCTGCTAGGAGATAATATTTGTATGGAAGATTGCCAACCCTTCTCATTTCAATTTTTACATTTCAGTTTCAGATATTAAATAACAGCTGTGAAAAATTGGAAAGTGGATTTCTTAATTTAAATTAATGTAAGTTCGGCTGAAAATATTTACAGTCCTGCCAAAATCAGCTACAGCAAGGAAATCCTGAGTTGCAGCCTTCTTCCTCTAATTTTTTCTTTTGCATTTGCCTTTTTTTAAGAGCAAGAAATGAATAATGAGAGGCAGGGGAAATGAGGGCTTCTCTTTATTATTTAATTGCTTTTGGAAACAAATGTCAACTTTGGCTGTTTAGTGGTGGAGAGAAGGCAACTGCTAATGGCAATACAACCTTTGCAGAGAAGCGTTGCTATTTAAACAATATTTATCCTGGTCTGGAAATGCCATCAGTCTTTAGTCTACATAAAGTGCTATGGTTCAAAAACTTGGTTGGTATCATACTACAGATACTTCTAAATAATTGGCCAGTCTCACTCTCTCAGAAACCCATGATGCAATTCTGTAGGGGCAGTTAAGCAGGTCCAGTCATATTAAAATCTGAGATACACAGGTAGATGTTCTATAATATTATTATTAGTATTATTATTAAGTTCTGCAGTGGCACAGTGGTTAGAATGCAGTTCTGCAGGATATTTCTTCTGCCTGCCAGCTGCCTGCAATTGGGCAGTGTTATTGCTATTTATTGATTTGATTTATTTATTTGATTTATCAATCGCTTACAAGATAATAGGAATAAGTATATACATAGTTATGAATACATGAAATGGATATATATAAGAAAAATAAAAGAAACAATAGGACAGGGATGGTAGGCACGTT
>BHFT01022863.1:17095-47391 GCA_004320025.1 Laticauda laticaudata | reverse complement strand
AACGCGATGCATCCGTTGTGTACTCACTGCATACATGTTCATACACTCTATCCGTCGAGCAGTCTGTCCATTGAGATTTCATCCGTGCAAAAAGTTTTGAGCTGCACAAAACTTTTGAGCGGATGAACTTTCCACCGCGTACGATCTACATCCACAACACATATGGCCAACAAACTTTCTACGTCCGTTGTCATCTGTTAAACGTCCGATCTATCCTCTCGGCATCCTCTGGACATCCTCGCAACTCACATCCGCTGCAGCTGAAAAGGAAAGAGGAGGAAGCGAATAGGTACACGGAATGTCCACCACAGCGTCTAGTAGCACGAAATAGAATGGATGTAACAGATGCATCTCGTATATAAAGCATTAAAACAGACAAAATGTTTGTATATGGATGTATCTCAGATATTTAGGATGTCTGGAGTATGCTAGAGTAGTATTGGAAGGACACCTAGTGGAAACCGATATTTCCTATAAAAAGGGGGAGGAAATCACCTGGATCTCAGTATGAGTCCAGCCGCCGTGTGTACAGACCTCTTCACCCTTGCTATTGCTCTTCCACATCATCCAATGATCTCCACCATGGATATAACACAGTCCTTATGGTAGCTGCGATCATTCAAAACAGAACCAAGCCCTTTCAGACTGTTTCACCTTTTCTACACAAGAAGAAGAAGGAAACGTCCAAGAATTGTGTGGGTCCGACGATGGATTGGAGAAAAATGGAGTTTGGAGTGTATGACAAGATGATGGTGGAGCTGGGGAATGAAGACCTCGTGCATTCCAGCATTTCATGAGGATGGCACCAGCCATGTTTGACAAAACTGAAGAGGTCTGAGACCCAGGTTGACCAAGCCAACACCAACTTCCGTCCAACCTGGACCCTGGACTGAAGGTGGCACTGACTCTGCGCCACCTGACCTCTAGAACCACATACAGAAACATGAAGTATGCCAGGAGGGTGCCACACAACACCATCAGCAAAGTGTCAGAGAAGTGATGGCAGGCCATCATCAAAATAATGGAGGAGCTCCTTCAGTGTCCCACCACGAAGAAGGCTGGAGGAAAGTTGCAGAACAGTGGTTTCAGAGGTGGAAGTTTCCCCACACGTTGGAGCCATAGATGGGAAGCACGTGGCCTGCAAAGCTCCAGCCAACTCAGGGTCCTCTTATACAACTACAAGGGCTTCTTCAGTATCATGTTCTTTGCCATGGTTGATGCTGATTACAAGTTCATGTACATCGATGCTTCAGGCAACGGGTCAGCTTCAGATAGCCAGGTATACAATGCCGTGATCTCAAGGATGGGCTGGAATGCAACTTCATCATGGGTTTTCCAGATCCAGACCCCCTACCCAATGACACACAAGATGTGCCCTACTTCATCGTGGGTGATGACGCCTTCTCCCTCAGAACCTACCTCATGAAGCCCTACACTTCAAATACCTCACCCGTGAAGAGAGGCTCTTCAACTACAGGCTGTCCAGGCAAGACGGGTGGTGGAGAACGCCTTTGGCATCCTGCCAACAGGTTCCAGGTACTTCTCACCACCATGCCAGCATCACCCACAGACTGTGAGGAGCATCTCATGTGCAATCTCATGCGCACCACTACCCTGTGTTGCAGAACAGGCTTTTGGACCGTCAACAAGGGAATGGGGACATGAGCTCCGGTGAATGGAGGCAAGGACTAAACCTGATAGACACTGTGATGTACAAGCCCCAGCAGAGCTTCACATGAAGGGAAAAGCAGCGCAACCTCCTGAAACACTGGTGCAACTCCCCAGCTGGAACAGTGAGTGGCAAGACAGGAGGATAGAGGGTTAATGGATGCTTCCTTGAGCCTGTCTCATAACACTGATGAGATTGTGCCATGTAGTTGAGTGGCCCTACAATGAATAGGGCATTAATAAAGAGCTTGTGTTATTTTGAAATGTGTTGATCAATGAATAAATTGTTATTGATAATAAAGGGCCATATGTGTGGCAGCTGGGAGGGTGGACCATACAGTCCCACTATGCTTGCACTGGAGGTTTATCTATCCCACAGCTATCCTTACATCCCACCAACTATACCTATCCCACAAGCATGCAAAGGCTTAACCATTTTTTCAAAGTTTTCACCAACACTTTATTAAGTAATAAAAATGAACCAAGTGTGTAAGCAAAGATAACCTTTATTAATAACGGTCTTAAGTAAACTGTATGATTTATTAAAAAGCAAAATGAACCAAGTAAAGTGTCTTTAAGCAAACATAAAGTGAACAGGTAACAACTCAGTCTCTGGCACTATTCTCAGTCACTCTGAGGCGTGCCCATGGTCTCAGATGTAAAGGGGCCAGGGACTGTGGAGGTGCTGTGGCTAGGGGCTGGTCTGAGGCACCATTGGGGTGCTTGCCCCGAGGGTACAACAGGTGGTAGTGTGTTCAGGAAGCTCTCAGAGAGCTGACTCAGTCCCATGAGGTTCAGAGGCCCTTCATCAAGGATCTGGGATGTTAGGCCAAGACTGATGACAGATTGTCCGTTGAGGGCTTGCTGTGGGGTGGAGAAGGAAGAGTGTAGTGGGGCTGTCTGGTCTGCAGCTGGGCGAGTGAGGCGTCTGTGGCATGCGATGAACCTGGGCCTGGACCTGGAAGGGCTGCCTCTGCTGTGGAAAGTCCTTACTTGTACCTTGGTAGTGAGGGGCTGTTGAAAGCTGTGGAAGGCTGTGACATCACCTGGGGTGGAGAGTAGTCCTGGAGTGGGTCGGAGCAGGTTCAGCTGGGCTGGAGGGGTGTGCAGAAGTGCTGTTACTTTTCTCTTCATCACCTGGTACTGGCCTCAGCAGGTCCATGAGGGTCTGGCTCAGGTGATGAAGGCTTCCAGTTCGAGGATGGTATGTCGCTGTGGACCAGCTGAGAGAGAAGATCTGTGCTGTTTTGATTGTGTCCCTGATCTCCAACAGGACAGTGTTGGCTTTGGCCCTCCAGTTTGCCTCTGCCTCTCTGCCTGCTTTCTGTGGAGGTGGAGGTGGGGGTGGGGGTGAGTTGGTCTCTGGTGGATGCCACTTCTTCCTCCACTTGTGACAGGGGTCCTCCACGTCCTCTGGCATGGGGAGTGTAAGCTGTCAGGGGTCTCTGCCATGGGGCTCTCTGAAGAGCCTACTGGGCACGGTCGCTGTCTCCTGGCTGGAAGAGGACTGGCTGTCTATGGGCTGTCTGAGGGAGAGAGTTGTCAGAGGGGCTGCTCCTCGGTGCAGATCTCACCCTCCAGGAAACTGCACTTGGCCATGACTAACCTCTCCCAATGAGTGAGCTTGACAGCAGCCTGCCCGGATTTCTTGAGGTGTAGCTTGCATACCAGGTGTGCATGTGCTTCCACCATCCAAGGAGTACTTCTGCAGTGTACTCCAGGCTCTCTACTTTGCTCTCTTCAAGCTGCTGCTTCTTCTTGGTGTCCCGATACAGTCTTGTGGCCCTTTCTCCACAGGTACTCGTTCTCCCTCAGTCATTCCAGCACCTCCTCCTCATGCTCCTCGGAAAGGTGTACTTTTTCCTCTCTCCCTTCTCCTTCCCTTGCCTCTTCCTCCCTCTGGCAGGGCTTGAGCAGCAGGCCTTCCAGGGGCTTGAGCAGCAGGGCTTTGAGGGCCTTGGGGCTGGTCCACCACAAGCAGCAGCAGGAGAAGCACCAGCAGCACCAGCATCACCAGCAGCAGAAGCACCAGCAGCAACCAGCAGCAGAAGCACCAGTAGCACCAGCAACACCAGCAGCACCAGCAGGAGAAGCAGAAGCACCAACAGCTTCAAGTCAGTGCCAGGGGGTGGGATGGTGGTCTGTCCTTCTTGCCAGGGCTGGCAGGAGTAGGCACAGGTTTCTCTTCTTCCCTGACTGACGAACCATGGTGTTATTCGAAGATGTCTGTGGCAGCACACTTTCCTCTGAATGCTGACTGCTTGCGAGCTGCATCCTTTTATATCTTCGGAGCTGACACAATTCATCCTCCTTGCACATGCAGTGTATGCTTTGCATCCGCTATGCATCCGCTTATTTGCATCCGCTTGCATCCTATAGGCGTCCGTGATGCATCTGCGTCATCCGCTACGCATCCACTCCTCCGCTATGCATCACTTCGCAATTCTCCCCGGAAGCCCTTCGGATATGTCATCCGCTTCCATCCGCTTCCTCCACTAGCCTTCCTATGAACATCTGCTTAACATCCCCCCTACATACTACCCCCTCCATTCCTTTCCATTCTTTTCCGTTCGTTTATGCAAATTTGGGGCAATTTTTGGAGCAGATAACAACAGATAGAGCCACCTCCAAAATTTTGCTCATCCGTTGTGTCCTTTTTGCATACGGTTTGGATCCGTCGGCCAGTGGGACCTTGCCTTTAATATAATTATGAGTCCTCTTTTCTCAATATTCTTCTCAGGGTTATATTTTAAAGCAAAAAGATAGTTTTTTAGGCGAAAAAAAGAACGTAAACATAATCTAAAATTCACTGCCTCAAAAAAAAAAGGAACACTTAAACAACACAATGTAACTCCAAGTCAATCACACTTCTGTGAAATCAAACTGTCCGCTTAGGTAGCAACACTGAGTGACAATCAATTTCACATGCTGTTGTGCAAATGGAATAGAGAACAGATGGAAAGCATAGGCAGTTAGCAAGACATCCCAATAAATAGTGGTTCTTGCAGATAGTGACTACAGACCACTTTCTCAGTTCCTATGCTTTCTGGCTGATGGTTTGGTCACTTTTGAATGCTGGTGGTCTTTCACTCTAGTGGTAGCATGAGACGGAGTCTACAACCCACACAAGGGGCTTCCAACGGATGGCAAGCTTTTTTGTCCGTTTTACATCCTCTTTGCATCCGTTGGTGCAGTGGGACATGGGCTTTCATTAGCACTGATGATGTTACCTAGTTAGGATAATGAAACATCTGCAAGAAAACAAGCAAGCTCAGAGAGCATCAAGGACCCCTCATAAATTAGATCGATATTAGATGGACAGATAGGCGATAGACAGAGAGACAGATGATAGACAGGGAGATAGATAGGTAAAAAGAGGAGAAAAATCCTCCTGTTTTCTTCTTCTCCTTTGTGTCTCAATTTCCAATTTCCAACACCACGCCCATGTTTTGTATTTTAGTAAAAATATCCTCAAATCCTCTTATCAGCACATTTTTTATTTCCTGAAAATCCAACACAATTTGTTTGCAAATTCCACTCATCTTTATTTTTGTGTTATTTATTTCTTCCCAGCCAATTATCCAACTATTATATCTAAGCGAAAACCACTTTTCAAACTAAAAATAAAATAATCTCCAATCTCCAGGAATATGTATGTCCCGAAATTAATCAATCTGTTCTTTCAAATAGTCCAAGGGTGAGAGCTTCATACATCCCTCTACCAGTTGAGTCTTATATTGTAGCTTTCAGGGGTCTTTTAATAATAAGATTATCTTATTTCTCCATACACTGGGTCTTTTCAAAACTTTGGGCATCTATTCTTTTTTCTTTTGTCAGCAGGTGACACTCTTAAATTCGTTTTCAGTTGTTTCATCTTTTAATCAGACTTTATTGATAAATTCCAGACATATCAAAAATGAATGTTATGTTTGTTTTATACATATTTTAGCATTTTTATAAATGCTATTTTATAAATTCATCTCCTGGTCAGTGAGTTTGATAGCGACCTGGCCAGATTTCTTCAGGTGTAGCTTGCCATACCAGGTGTGCATGTGCTTCCACCATCCAAGGAGTAGGTCTGAAGTGTAGCCCAGGCTCTCTGCCTTGTCTCTCCAAGCTGCCTGTTTTTTCTTCGTGTCGTGATAGAGTCTGTGGCCTTTTCTCCACAGGTACTTGTTCTCCCTCAGCCATTCCAGCACCTCCTCCTCACGCTCCTTGGAAAGGGTGTACTTTTTTCTCTCTCCCTTCTCCTTCCCTTGCCTCTTCTTCNGGTGTACTGTTTCCTCTCTCCCTTCTCCTTCCCTTGCCTCTTCCTCCCTCTGGCAGGGGCTTGAGCAGCAGGGCCTTCAGGGGCTTGAGCAGCAGGGCTTTGAGGGCCTTGGGGCTGGTCCACCACAGCAGCAGCACCAGCAGCACCAGCAGGAGAAGCACCAGCAGCACCAGCAGGAGAAGCACCAGCAGCAGCAACACCACCACCACCACCACCAGCAGAAGCACCAGCAGCTTCAGAGTCGGTGCCAGGGGGTGGGATGGTGGTTCTGTCTTTCTTGCCACGGCTGGCAGGAGTAGGCACAGGCTTTCTCTTCTTCCCTGACTGACGAACCATGGTGTTCCTTCAATATGTATGTGGCAGCACGTCTTTCCTCTGAATGCTGACTGCTTGCGAGCTGCATCCTTTTATATCCGCGGAGCTGACTCAATTCATCCTTCTCGTATGCACAGTGAACACTTTGCATCTGCTATGCATCTGCTATGCATCCTATAGGCGTCCGTGATGCATCCACGTCATCTGCTACACATCCGCTCCTTCTGCTATGCGTCCACTTCGCAATTCTCCCCCGGAAGCCCTTCGGATGTGTCATCCGCTTCCATCTGCTTCCATCCGATAGGCTTCCTATGAACATTCGTTTAACATCCCCGCGACGTACTACCCCCGTCCGTTCCTTTCCATTCTTTTCCGTTCTGTTTATGCAAATTTGGAGCACTTTTTGGAGTGGATAACAATGGATGGAGCTACCCCCGAAATTTTGCTCATCCACTGTGTCCTTATTGCATACATTTTGCATTCGTCAGCCAGTGGGACTTATCCTTAACCTAGAGGCGTTTGTTGTAACTTTGACTGGTCACCAAGCAACTGGTCATATTTCAAGGACTACCTATATGAATCCACATTTCTCTTTCCCCTCTTTAATTGTGGACTTCAGTTCAATTCCATTGTGATTGTGGTTTTGAAATTTACCATTACTTGCCAAAGTTCTCAGGTAGAAAATAGGAACTTTTTTTTCTCTTCTAAGACTGCTTGTAGACTTTTTAAATGTATTTATTAAACTTTTTTTTATTGCTGCCCAACTCACAGATAAGTGATTCCTGATGTCTTGCAACATCAAAAATCCACAACAGAAAAATTCCACCTTCCCTCACTCCATCCTCCCACCAGGGATCATAAAATGTCATTAGCCAGGTATGATGTCACATGGAAATCTGATATTGAAATTGTTCATTGTGCTGGCTTCCAATTCATTTCAGATGCCATTTCATATTTTAACTGTTGACTTATAATAAGACTTAAATGGTTTAGATCCAAGTAATTGGTAGGAATTTTGTTTTGACATATTCCTTTTGTTTTCCACCCCATAAGATTTGGACGCCCTTGCTTGCAGTCCTTGTGACACCAGAAGATGCTAAATCAGCATCTTTTCAGTTGTATGTTCTTATTATACAAATTCCTACATCTGAAAATACATTTTCAACCTGGCATTTTTGCTAACTACAAAAGCATTCTTCTTCACTCAGGCCATTCATGTTTTGCAGTTGATTGCTTTGTTGAACAGAAATAGTTTTTTATTATTTTTATCCAGGATCGTTGCTTTGTTTTGTTTACTTAACACCATTCTGTACTTTTGTACATCATCCTTGATATTGGCGGCAGCAACACTCACTTAACAATAGTTCAGCATAAAACTTTTGCTCACCTTCAGAATTAACTAAAGCTTACAGAGTTTTTCACAGTGTTGAAGAAGCATTTTGGTTTGATAAAGCTTTAGTCAAAATGTCATGTTGCATCAAAGCCGCATTTCTCTTCTAAATGCCATTGTGCTGACCAACTGGCCCACATCTTCACCTGAATCTTCAATAGATTACTAGAGATGTGCTATGTTCCTTCCTGCTTCAAACATTCTACCATCATCCCAGTGCCAAAGAAGCCCTCCATCAGAACTGAATACTACAGATCAGTTGCTCTAACGCTCTTGTAGTTATGAAAATCTGTGGAAAGACTTGTGCTGGTCCCACCTGAAAAACCATCAGCGGACTGCTGTTCAATGTCTATGCAGTTTGCA
This sequence comes from Laticauda laticaudata, assembly GCA_004320025.1. NCBI lineage: Eukaryota > Metazoa > Chordata > Lepidosauria > Squamata > Elapidae > Laticauda > Laticauda laticaudata. The sequence continues at coordinate 39,385 of BHFT01022863.1, read as the reverse complement.
TGCAGAGCAACATAGATTTACAGATGATGCTGTTAACATGGCTCTGCATTACATCCACAAACACCCTGAATCTCCAAATACCTCTAGGCAAGGGTCCTTTTGTAGACTTCGAGGTTCAGCATCCTAACGACAGGAAAACAGCAGATGAAGTAGGCCGAATCACATCTGATACCTGTACAATTCAGCCACACCCCGCGCCAGAGGCAGTCTGTATCTCCATTCTCTTCTCCCTAAATATAATGATGCATGTCAAACGAATTCATCTTGTTTATAAATACTGAAGTCTCTGCTGATGACACAACAGGGATTGGTCTCAATCGAGACAATAAGAAATCTGCATACAAAGGAGGATTTAACAACTCTTGCTCCGTGGTGTAACCAGAAACAATCTGCACTGAACACCACTCAAAACCATAGAAAATGCGGGGAGAAGTGGTAGACTTTAGAAGGCAACCCTCCCATATACACCGTCTTACAGTACTAAGACAAAAGCACATATAACGTAGGGACTTCAAATTTGTAGGTTTTTACTGTATCGACATTGACGCTAAAGTGGACATAACATCAAAAACAGTGATCAAAAGACAAAAAAGAATATTCTTATCTGCGCCAACTCAGAAATGCTCAAACTGACCCCAAGGACTGTGGATACAGTTCTACAGAGGAATTACTTTCTGCAACCAACAGGAAGACACAGACTACAGGGGATAATTAGGACTGCAGAAAAACATTACTACCACCTTACCTAATTGAGGACCTGTATACTGCCGAGTTCAAAAAAGGGCTGGTGAAATATTTACGACCTCTCAACAATCCAGACACAACTGTCTTTCAAGTACTTCCCCAGAACGATACTATAGATCAACTGCACACCAGAACAACTAGACAAAGAATATTTTTTCCCAAAAGCCATCACTTCTGTCAGACAAACAATTCCTCAACATTGTTTCACTATTACAAAGTGTATCACTACTATATATGTTAATCTTCTCATCACTCCTTCATCACATCCCTCCCATTGGTGATTGTAAGACTGTTAACTTTGTTTCTTGTATCCATACGATTTTATATTGGACTGTTTCCTAGTAGATTTTGAATTGTGATTTGTACATTATGACATCATGTAAGCCCATGTACCACTGCCACCAATGGATGAACAGAAGGATGTAAAATGGAGCAAAAACGGCTTTGCCATCCGTTGTTAACCGGCGATGATCATTCTTATCACTGCATGCGTGATTCATGACGTTCTATATGTGTCCAGCATCCGTCTATGAATTTCATACGCTCAAAATGTTTTGAGCTGCGCACAAACTTTTTGAGATGGATGACTTTCCGCCTGCGTCATTTCTACATCGCTACACATACGGAACAAACACTTCTATATCCGTTAGTTCGCTGTATCGTCGGATCTGCTGAACATCCGCTGCAATGCTCGCATCCGCTCAGCGGAAAATGAAAGAGGAGGAAGCGAACGGATGTGGAACCGTCCGCCGCAGCGTTAGTAGCAACAGACATAGAAAGGATGTAAGCGGATTGCAAGCTCACCATGATAAGCATTAAAAACGGAAAAAACATTTCGTATAAGGGCATGTATCTCTTGATACTTTTAGTAATGTTGCAGGATGTCTAGAGGATGCAGAAGACACCCTGCGGAAAACTGTATTCCTAACAAAAAGGGGAGAAATCATGGATCTCACTTTCAAGTCCAGCAGCCTGTATGCAGCCCTTCAGCTTCTCTGCTTGTGCTTAGCATCTTCCCACAGCATCCAGTCATCTCCACACGGATCGTACACACATCCTTTTGGTAGCCGCCATCATCTAATACACAGTGCGAAGCCCGTCTTCAGCCGTCTTATCCTGTTCTAACACAAGGAAAAGGAGGCGGTCCAGAAGAAGTGTTGGTCCGAAGATGGATCGCGAAGAAGAGCAAAGTACTGGATGTATGAACAGCTGATGCGTGGAGCTGAAGGAACGAAGACATCGTCGCATTCCAGCACTTCATTGAGGATGCACAAGCCAATGTGTTTACGCAGTTGTGAGAGCGGCTGGAGACCCAAAGGTTGACAAGGCAAACACCACCTTCCGGCCCGCCTGCGACCCTGACTTGACTCTGCACCACTCAGCTCCGGGACACATACAGAAGCATGCAGTACCCTGGGAGGTGCCATAAACACATCAGGCATTTGTGTGAGAGAAGTGTGCGGCCTCATTGAAGGAATACCTGAGGGAGACTCCTCCAGTAGCCCACCTGAAGAAAGTTTTGGAAGAAGTTGCAAGAGCAGTGGTATCAGAGGTGGAACGTTTCCCCTAACCGTTTGGAGCATAGAGGGAATAACATAGCCTGCAAAGCGTCCAGCCAAGTCAAGGTTCGAATTATCAAACTACAAGGGCTTCTTTCGTCATCATCCTCTTCACACATGCGTGATATTGACTACAAGTGTTTCTTGACATAGATGTTCAGGCAACGCTAAGTCTCTCAGATGCCAGGTTGTACAACACATGTGACTCAAGGAGGGGCTGGAACGCAACTCATATGGCTTTCCCAGATCTAGACCCTCCTGCCCACGACACACGAAGATGTTGCGATACTTCATGGTAGGTGGGTATGAGTGCCATTCTCCCTGCAGGAAACCTACTCATGGAAGCTACACTTCCAAGATGCTTCACCGTGAAGAGGATATTCAACTAAGGCTGCTCCAGCGGCCAAGACAAGGCTGGTGGAGAATCCTTTGGATTCTGGCAACAGGTTCCAGGTATACTTCTCACCATCATGCAGCAGTGCCCCAAAGATCATGAGGAACATTCGTGGAAGCTTGCTGCATCCTGCACAATCTCTGGCCCCCGCTACCCCAGTCTTTGCAGAAAGCTCGTGGGACACCCAAAAGCAATGGGAATGGAGCCTGAGGGAATGGAGCGAGGACTAAACCGTGATAGAGCACTGTGATGTGCAAGGCCAACAGAGCTTCCCGTGAAAGGGAAAAGCAGCATCAACTCCTAACACTGCGGTGCAACTCCCCAGGTGTGAGCAGTGGATGGCAAGCAGGATGGTAGATGCCTAAATGAATGCATTCCTTGAGCTGTCTCATTCTCACTGATGAGAATCTGCATGTATGTTGAAGTGGCCCTACGAGATGAAACAGGGCATTATATAAAGAGTTGTGTTTATGTTGAAATGTGTTGAGAAATGATTAAATGTTGTTGATTAAGTAAAGCGGCCATAGGTTGCTGGCAGCTGGGGAGGGCGAACATACAGTTCACTATGCTTGCCTGGAGGTTTTATCCCCAACAGCTATTCCCTATCCACCAGTTATCCTGCCATGCCACTGCTATCTCTACCCATCCCCAGCTATCCATCCCCAACTTGCATGTCCTTATCCATCACAGCTATCACCCAATTGCTATCCTTCAACCATCCACCAGCATGCAAAGGCTTAAACATTCTAAAAGTTTCCACAAAGCACTTTAAGTTTAGTAAAAGAACCTGAACCAAGTGTGTGAGCAAAGATATATGTTATTAATACAAAAACTGTAGGATTTATTAAAAAAAGCAAAATAACCAGAAAAGGTCCTAAGCAAAGATAAATGTCAACAGGTAACAACCAGTCTTAGCTCTTCTTAGTCATCTGAGGTGTGCCATGGTTCTCAGGGGTGAAGGGTCCAGGTGTTGTGGAGGTGGTAGTGGCTGGAGTGCTCGCGTTGGAGGCGCCTTCGGGTTGCCGGCGCGAGAGGACAATAGGGGATGCGTGTTGTGGGAGGAAGTCTGAAGAGGCTGGTCATTCCTTGTGACGTGAGAGGGCCTTCTTCCAGGAATGGGATGTTCAAGTCCAACGCTAGACTGGATAGATGTCTTGAGGCTGGGCTTGGCACTGTTGGGGTGAGATGGAAGAGGAGTGTAGTGGAGGCTGTCTAGGTTCTGCAGGTGAGAAGGTGAGTGCGTCGGTGCGATTGTGGCATTGGTAGGCATTGTGGTGTTGGTGGCATCTGTTGGCGTCTGTCGCGCATGGTGGTATCGGTGCTATCGTGGCACCTGTTGGTGTGATGATCTATGTGCTGGACTGGGAAGGCTGCCTGATGCTGTGGGAAATCCTGTAGCCGTATCCTTGGTAGGTGAGCCTGTGGAAAGCTGTGGATAGGGCTGTGAATCATCTGGGTGGAGGAGCAAGACCTGGAGTGGGTCAGAGCAGTTCAGCGTGGGCCCTGGAGGGTGGTGCAGAAGACTGGATCCTACTCCTTGATCACCTGGTTCTGGGCTTTGGCATTTCGCATGCAGGCATCTTGTTTCACAAGTAGGTGAGGGAAGGGCTTGCGTTGTAGGAGTATGTCGTGTGGTAGCACTAAGAGGAGGAGATCTACGCTGCCTCTTGATGGTGCTCTGATCTCCAAGAGGACAGTGTGGGCTCTGCCCCTCTGGTCTGCCCTCTCTGCTGCTTATCGTGGTGGGTTGAGCTGAGGTGTGGGGTTGGGTTGGTCTCTGGGTGGCAGCGGCTCTTCTTGCTCCATCTGGTCGGGGGTCCTCTCATTGCTCCGTGTATGGGAGTGCAGCTGTCGGGGGAGGTGTTCATCTGTGGGTGCTCCAAAGATATCCTGCCTGGATCAGGAGCTGACTCTTGGCAGAAGAGGACTGGCTCTCTGTGGGCTGCCTGAGAGAGGAAGGTATACAGAGGGGCTTGCTCTCTCGGTGGATGGATCCTCCTCCAGAAGCTCGCACTTTTCCATGGAGATAGGTCCCTCAGTTTGGTGAGTTATTGACCATTCTGGCAGACTTCTTCAGGTTGCGGTTCCGTATAAATGTGCATTGCTTCCATACCCCGGAGGAAACATCCGAAGTGTAGCCCCAGGCTCTCACCATTCTCTCTCCAAGCCACCTGCTTCCGTTTGGTTCTCAATAACAGCGGTGTCCCTTCCTCAAGAGTATTGTTCTCCCTCAGCATCAGGACCTCCTCTTGTCCGCTGCTAATGGATACTGTCTCCTCTCTATTTTCTCCACGATGTCCTTTCTTCCTCTGGCAGGGCCTTCTGGGCCTACATACAGCAGGTCTTTTGACGGTCTAGGGCTGGTCCACCACACCACCAGCAGACCAGACACAGCAGCACCAGCAGCACCACCAGCAGAGTCAGACGCAGACAGTAACAAGGAGCCAGCCAGCAGAGTAGACCAGCAGAACCAGCACACAGGAGAGTCAGCACGAGCAGCAGAAGAAGCAGCAGAAGCAGAGTCAGCCGCCAAGGTGGGATGGTGGCCCTGTCCTTCTTGCCAGGGATGGCAGGAGTAGGCACAGGGCTCCTCTTCTTCCCATGTTGTGTCTGAAGATGTGTCTGGCAGCAGGTCTTTCCTCTGAATGGTGACCTGCTTGTGAGCTGTTCCCTTTATATCTGTGGGCTGATGCCAATGATCCTCCCTGCGATGCGCAGTTGAACGGCTTGCATCGCTAGGCATCCGCTTAGGCATCCGTTATGCATCCGCTGTATCCGCTCGGCATCCGCTCTGCATCCGCTCCTTCCGCTGGCATCCGTTCGCTTTCTCCCACGGAAGCCCTGCCGGATGTGTCATCCGCTGTCCATCCCTAGGCTTTCCGTTGAGCATCCACTTAACATCCTCGCTCCGTCCTCCCCATGTCTGTTCCTTTCCGTTGTTGTCCGTTCTCCTTATTGCAAATTTGGGGCATTTTGAGAGCGGATAACAATAGATGAAAAATGTTCCTTACATACGGCTTTGCGTCTGTCACCGATATGTGACCATAGCCTTTAATTTGTAACGTTATGATTCTGGATTCTTTCACGAATGTACCTTTTCTTATATATACGTGAGAGTATTTACACCAAGAAAACCCAAAAAATTTCCTTGTGTGTGCCCCCCCAAAATCACACTCGGCCAATAAATATTCTATTCTATTCCACTTCCATCCATTCCATTCCATTCCATTCCATTCCATTCCATTCCATTCTATTCTATTCTATTCTATTCTATTCTATTCTATTCGATGCCTGGCTTTATTCAGACCTTTAAAAGAACTTCTGCCCATGCACCACATCACCCCCTTCAGTAGAGGTCAGCTGAACTGAACTACCCCTTTTCCAACATGTAGAACTGATAGAGTTGGGGGGGGGGGAAANCTGATAGAGTTGGGGGGGGGGGAAACTCCTTTTTAAAAAAACCCATGACAAATTCAATTTATATTAGTCCACGGTTTCATGTCATCCACCTGAAATCAGCAATCTGTTGGGAACAGCTGGTATATACCTATGAAGACATCTGAATCACATTTGGTAATAAAGGTGAGGTATCCAGCTTAATTAAATGACAATGATCCCAGGGTTAAAAGAATAATCTGTTCCTAATTTTATCACCTGGTAAATTGTGCATTGTGCACATTCTGTGTCTACTTGAGAAGATGCCATTGTCAATGGTAACTCCAAAAAAAAAATCTGATTTTTTTTGGGGGGTGGGATTGTTTCTCTCACTATCTGTCCCTCTGTCTGTCTGAATGATTTGCAGTGAAGCTGCTTTTCCCTATCATGTTTTTTCCTTTCCCACAAGATGATAGGAAAGGGTGAAGTTGGTACCACCAACTTATACTCAGGATTCCTGTTGCTAAAGGAAGGAGTTTTTTTGTTGTCATTCATTACAAAATTGATTTTTATTTCTTCTTATTGGCAACAATGCCTTGGATGACTGAACTGAAACACCAATAGAGCTGGTGCCATTCAGATCTTGAGGGAACTTCATTCCAGAGGGCCAGCATAGTTGAAGAGAAGGCCTGGTTCCAGATCCTAACAGATGGCATTGTTTAAGTGAAGGAACTCAGAGTGTACCAACCCTGCCAGATTGGCAGGACAGTGAGAGAAAGGCTGTTCTTCAAGTAACCAGGCCCTATGCTATGAAGGCATTTACAGGTAATAACCAGCGGCTTGAATCAAGCATGGAAACAAACTGGCAAACAGAGAACCAGGTGAAGTAGAGGTGTTATATGGGCATTCTAAGATATACCCATCCCTGACAATGCTTCTGCATTCTAAACTAAATGAAGATTATGGCTGATTATGACTTCAAGGGAAACCCCATGTAAAGCACATTGGAGAAGTCAAGCCATGAGGTAATCAAGACAATGTGTAACTGTCTGAAGGAGCCTTGATTTAGGAAATTGTCTGGTGCACCAGATGGAGCTGTTTTGTTGTTGGCTTTGCTCTGGCCCATTTCAACCCTGAGTTTAACTAACAATATGGGATGAGTAGTACAATATGCATACACACAGTATTCTCTTATGTTATTGATCATGTGGATGGAAGCTGCAAACCTCCCTCCCCTCTATTTTAAATGCTTTGATCCACCTCTGGTGAGTCAGGGATGTTGAGTCGCTGAAGCAAGGAAAAGAAAAGGACTGTTTGCTGCTCATCATTTTTCAATCCTAATGTGAGGACAGGAGGGAAAAAAAGAACCCTCTTTAATGAATAAAGACAAATTCTGGGTGATTATGTCATCTGAATGCATTGGATTAGAGCTCTCAACTTTCTCAGCCAGCATTACTGGAAGTTGCAATTCAATAATATTGGCTAAGTCAGACTTCGCCCACATAGTGTATAATAAAATGAGGAGCTCCTTCTATCATCACACTGAGTAATTAAAAGCCATCTTTTTTTACCCTGCTTGAGAAAAGCAGGAGGATGTGGAGGAAATGAAGAACTGATAGGATGATGACTGATGCTGATGATGAGAGAATTATGGCTTCAGCTTTTAACATGAAAATACAGAAGTCATTTTCCTCAGCGTTCAAGGGGCATAGAAAGAGAATAGAGAGCCGTTTTTTATCCTTTTGCACAAGAGAACATTCTGTAGCTACCCAGAGACTGGATTCCGTAGGCTTGTGGCAGCATTGAATATGTTTGTTTTAGCCTCTGCATGTTCCCTGCAAGTATTTATTTGGCTTTCAATTATTCGTTTTTGGTCAGAGATCCCTTTTCAGAAATGCAAAGCAAAGAGAATAAATTAAAAACCCAATGAGTCAAATAAGACCTAGCATACATCCAAACAGGAAAACCATGAAATAATAAGCAATAAAAGCTATCATTTTAGTGGTTAATCAGTTTAGCCAGGAGCAAGTTTATTTTATTCATTTGTTTATTTACAAGATTTATAGAGTCATCCATTTTGTATCAAACCCTGGGCTGCTCACAACCCAAAGAATACAACAATATCTAAGTACAACAGAAAATATTAAAACCACAAGCAACCAAAGCAAAACCAAGCTTAGTGCCAGAAAGTACAACAGAAAATATTAAAACCAAAGCAAAACCAAGCTTAGCACCATCACTATAGTTTTGCATGCAGCCCACAAGAAGATCATCTGATCCATCTCACCTACTCCCAAAGCTTGGGGGGGGGGAGGGAATAGCCAGGTCTTAAGTGCTTTTTGGAAGGTTAAAATAGTAGTAGCCTGCTAAGATATTTCAGAACACAGCAGAAAGCATCACAGAAGGGACTTTCCCTAGTGTTCTGGAAAGTAAAAGTAAGCGGGTGGGAAGGGGGGAAATGCTTTCAGACTTGTAAGATTCTATTATTGTAACTTTACAATAAAGATAGCAACTTGTGTTTTTGGTTTCCTGTCTGAACTACCTCAAAGGGGTAGACAGGAGTAGAGTAACATTTTGTAAAGTTTCTGATGAAATTTGCATTAGTGAGAATTGTATAATGTATAATCTCAGACTTGAGCTAATGGATTGTTGATAACTAGTCCAGATATAGCAACAGGACAGTAGCTATTGTTCCAAGGGCTTTATTTTGGGATATGGAGTAATGAATTACCATGGGAGTATTATTGAATTGCTCTTCTATCCAGTTTGAAAGTAGCATACTGAATTTAGGTAATATAAACACTTTGCAGCTTAATAAGGGAGAAAGTATGATAAAATTGTAGTTTGAAATGGCACAATATAATTTCCCTAAAGCCTAATTTGGAACTTCAGTTTTGTTTGCTTATAATCTGAGATAAGGCCAGTTTGTCTGAACTCAGAGACACCTTTTTCCGTCATTGTTGGTCCTTTAACTGAAAGACTGCAGAGGATGAAATTATTGATTAGGTTTTTTTTCTTTAATGAAGAAATAAATTTATCTGTAAAACAAAGTTGGGGCTAATAAACCATTTCCATAGTTTACTTTATGCCCTGTCTTAAACACATGAGCTTATCCATTTATTTAGAATTTCATGGCATCTCACCCAAGTCCCAGACCGAAGGTGTGTTTCCCCCCACTAAAATTTCTTTTGTAGAGAGGAGCTACATTTGCACTTTAGGCAAGGAAAATCTGAATCATTCAATGCAATGAAGACTTCCTATTTTCTACAATTTATTAATTATATTAATTATTTTTGTTGTTTATTTGATTATTTGATCCAATTTCCTGTCCTTCAACTCAGTTTTAATATAGGTCCTTAAGTTTTCTTTGCTTACCATTATTTTCACCACTGCACAAACACTGAATATTTATTCCAGTTTTTTCATCATAATAATCCATGATTGTTATCATTATTATTCCCTCCCTCCTTCCCTATTTTATTCTGGCTTCGCTGAATTTACCTCCTTCAAACAGCTTTATACCCAGGAACACATAATGAGCGATGTAATGTTAATTTGCCAAACCAAATCCATACGTTGATGAAACGCAGGTATTCTAATTTAATCTTTGCCAGGCTAAGTACCTCTTTTACTCTGCTCTCCTGCTGACATTTCTGTTTGACTTGCATTCAATCCTTCATCAGTAACTCAAGGACAGAATGCCCTAAGCACAGCAGGATATCACCCTTGATAATAAATGCAGACCTTGAAAGGGTGACCTGGAAACAGGTTTTGTTTTGCTGAATTTCAGCAGTTTAGCCATTGCATTTTTTGCCAGTTATAGGCTATATAATTTTCTGAACTGAGGGGGGAGTGACAGTTATGATAGGAAAAGGAGGAGTGGGAGAGGGAGAAAGCATAATAATGGCCAGATGACTTTAAAACAAAGGCCAGAATTGTGTTTATTTATGCATTAGTTCATTTAATGTTTTACCTGTTGCTGCTATTAAGGATTTATATGAACGAATCCATCCTCAGAATGGACATTTCTGTATTATCAAGTTTTCCATCACTTTCATGTACTGTATTTCCCCCCAATTAAGACAGGTCTGATATTAATTTTTGCTCCAAAAGATATATTAGGGTTTACTTTCTGATTAGATCTTATTTTGGGAGAAAATGGCACATATGTGGTGCAAAGCAAGACTGAGAGATGAAAGAGACTAGATTTGGTGAATCTGAATAATATTTGGCTGCTCTGAAGAGATTTTGAAGCTCTTCGAAGTACAATGGGATTTCCCCAAAGTGACAAGAACCAGGCCATGTTTTTCCAGATCTCTGTGACTAATTCAGTCATTCAAGGCATTGTTGCCAATAAGAAGCAAACAAAAACATTTTTTTTGTTTTTTTGTACATGGGAAGGAAGGAGTTGAATGACTTGAAATGGACAGTTGTTACCAAAATGTGCAACTACAATAGCATATGGCAGCTGATATGGCAGAGGGCAAAAGGTATCTTATTATTTTATTATTTATCCTGTCATGTATTTCACTTCTCAGAGCTCTATTCCATCTTTTCTCCAGGATAGCTTAAGCAGAGCTTTTCTTTTCCTTTATTTCTAGGCCAGAGTTACTGTAAACTTGGAAACTTTAAGATGTGGACTCCAACTTCCAGAATTCCTCAGCCTGCATGTTGTCAAACTAAAAAACCTGAGGCTTCCATTTGTAAATTTGCTTTAGCAACCAATGGAAGGTATGAAACTCTGGATATCTGAATCTTGCTTTGGATTCAGCCCAGATTGAACTGCATTGGATTAGATGTTGAATCAATGTTACTGAACAATTGGATTTGTCATTGAGTATCCACATTTATTGTTTCAACCTCAAATCAATCCCCTTATTGTTAATATATAACATTGTTAATCCTATGTACGTAAAACTATTGTTATACTGTCATTAGTGCATAATGCTATTGCTAATAAAATATGGCTATTTTAAAAAGAGGTAAAAAATTGATGTGTGAAACTGGCCAGTTTTGTGGATATTGTATACAGCTTCAAGTTACCATTCAGGCTTTTATGTGCAAGGATATTCAGTGATGACATAGGCATTTCAGTTTACACATAATACAACCAACCTAGAATCTTGGTTATAAAGTTGATGAATTATCATAGGTATTGTGTTTAGATTTAGAAATGTGTTTAGATCTACAACACTGATGTGAAAATATTTCAATATCTGCTGTCAGCTGGCTTCCATTATTCAGCAGATGAGAACACATGGGCAATCTGGTTTGCACTCAGATGTTAAGCTAGGATGTGCCTGTTTAATTTGAAGAAAGTAGAAATAAATTAATCGACTAACCAGATTGGTTAAAATGCAAAATGGAATTTTTGTTAATAGTGCAGGTTAAATTCTGAAGAACTGGAGAAGAACATTGGATACCAACTCTCTCTCTCTCCCCCTCCCTCTCTCTTTCCCTCGCTCCCTCGTTCTCTCTCTCTCTCTGATCTGTGAAATTGGAAGATTTCAAGAGCATGTACAGGCACAAATGTTGGCACTTTTGGATGTTGTCCCAAAATCTGATGAATTCACCTGTGTATTTCACTTGCATGGTCATTGAAGCATTCTAGCTGTGCATGTTGCTGTAGTTCACAGGTGTCAAACTCATGGCATCACATTGCTGTCATGTGACATTTCACGACATTTTCTCCTTCACGAAGCTGGGGTGGGTGGCGCCTGTGCATGATGCATCCAGCCTGTGGGCCGCTAGTTTGACACCCCTGCTGTAGTTTGTGTGGCTTAGTGCTTTTCCTTTCTCTTTTCTTCTGGTTCTTCTATGACTTATGATCATGCCCTTCAGAATATATATTTATGCAAAATCTGTTCAAACAGTATAGCTCTCCTTATCCAGTCAGAAAAGCTGCACTTAGAATATGCTCTTTTCTTTTCAAATAATGAAAGAACAGAATTTTGATTCTCTTTCTCTTGTAACTCTATTTCTTGCAACTACAGCCACTTTCCCCATTGTGGAAATGATATGTGTTTTGTCCGGAAAAACACGAGGTAGACCGGGTTCCAACAGCAAAGTCTTTATTTCTTAGGCAGAGTGTAGAAAAGGGGAAACATTGGCTTCAAGCCGCGCCGGTCTTTTATACATTGTTTTCCCGGCGGCTTGGTAGCAATGAATTGTTATTGATTTTGCCGCCTTCCCGCGGTGCAGGATTGGTTCCTTTTTGAACCAATCCCTTTTCGTTCTAAGTACCCAATCAGAATGTATTTAAATTTTGAAACCAGTTATCTGCATACAGATCCCCTCTTAGTTTGGTCCTACGTCGTTGACGTAGTCTCGTACGTACGGGGGCTTCTTTTGCTCGGACTGGACCTGCGCGGTCATTTGTGTGCGTGTCTTCAAAACCGGTTCTGGATGTCTGCTGTTTCTCTGTGGCTTCTCTCTGGAACCGTCTGGAAGGGTGAGCCTTCATCATGCGCCGCCTGAGTTGCCTTGGGCCGGCGGCTTCGCCCTCCCTCCCGTTCCTCCGGGCAGGTTGAGCCAGGCTTGCTGGCCTCCTTCGGTGATTCTTCTCGCAACATTCTCCAAACAGTGAGTCTCCATTTGCTCTTTGTGATTTAGTTTTTTTCGGCATTGTTTTTAAACGGTTCTTTATTTATTTTTCGTGTTTCCCCCCCCTTTGGTTAAATTCGTCGTTTTTGTGATTGTTTGGTTGTGTTTTATCTTTCCTTTCTAAATTTTGGGACGGAGCTGGTCAATTGTGCCGCTTGCCACTCCCGCCATCGTTACCGATTAATCGGTATGATTTGGGGCCTGTTAAGCTGGTGACTTGTCCCGTACCATAATGGGTCTCACGTAAAATTTTTCGCAGTACACCAAATCGCCAATTTTTGAAAACTCCTGAAACATGTAGAGGAGTCAGGGGGTTTTCTGGTGTGAAGTTTGGAATGTAGCCGTCTAGCTGCATCTGAGTTTTCTCCCCATCAGTAGTTCTGATGGGGTTCTGTTGTTGTGGTACTTGGTGTTATAATGTGGCGGGTGAGTAGCCTGTTTTACTTTTGCTTTGGACGTCCCCAGTGTCCATCCTTCCAAACCCTCCTTGGTAAACCTGACCATTTATTCAGCCCTACCGTTTGCCGCCGGATGGGCGGCGCTTGAGGGCATGTCTTATACCAGGAAGCTTAGGTATTGTTCGAAATAGTAGGCTGGTAGTTGGGTCCATTATCGGACACTAATACGTCCGGCAGGCCGTGGGTTTACAAAAAGTTTGTCTAGTTCCCTTATTACCATTTCTGTGTCCGTGATGGCATTAATTTTTACCTCTAGACCATTTAGAGTATTCGCGTCCACGACAATCAGAACGTGTGTCCCTGGGTAGGGCCCGCGAAAATCAATAGTAGATACCGCGACCAGGGGCCCCTTGGAACTTCCCAGTCCTTATAGGTGCGTTTGGAGGAGATGGTCTGGCCCTCTGGCATTTGTTGCACGAGGTGACCCAATATTCATGTCCTTATCAATGCCCGGCCACCAGACATAGACTCCTCCAAGGCTTTTCACCCCTTCCTTTTTAACAATTCCGGGTGTCCCTCATGCAAGGCATGCTCAGTACCTTGTTTGCCAATTTGTTTGGAATAAATACCGCTCAACCCCACGTAGACATCCCTTCTCTATAGGAGAGTTCGGTTTGTCTGGTCCGGAAAGGTTTTAAAAGTCTCGTTTTTTTTTTGATTTGCCGGCCAGCCTCTAACCTACCAGTTAAGTATTGCGGGCAGCAGTGGGTCTTTTTCCGTGGCTTTGGCGACATCATTCGCGGAGATGGGTAGGTCGGGGCAGGTCTCTATCTGTAGGGCAGTCAGTCGTTTGGTGCCGGGTCTTCTTTCCGTTGCTGGCAATGGTGCTCTCTCAAAGCTCCCGCATGGGAAATTTGTTTCCCCGGCCAGGTTGTTATTAGGGTGTATGAGTAGGCTGCCTAGGAACTCTGGACAACCTAGTCATTCTGTGGAGACAGGATGTTTGGTGTGGGCTTGTTTCCCGCCAAAATCACAAGTAGCGGTTTGTGGGTCTGCTGACAATTTTGAAACCCCGCCCGTACAGGTATCTCATGAAAAATGCTTATACCCAGCGACAATTGCTAAGCCTCTCCTGTTCCAGTTGGAATGTGTTCCGCTCGCTTTTGACAGAGTTTTTTGAGTTAGTACGCGATGTGGCGCCTCTCTTTCCGTTCCGGATAGTTGGTGGACTCAGGATGGCTCGACTCCAAACGGTGAAGCGTCACAGGTCACTCTCAGATGGGTTAGCGTGTGCGCTAAATTGGATGAGGAACGGTGTTGAAGTTAGCATCTTTTTATTTGTTGAAAGGCTTTTTTTTCTTGTGCCCCCAAGTCCAAATCTTTTGTCAGTAGACCGGTGTAGCGGTTTTGCTATTGTAGCTTATTTGGTAGGAAAACATTATTAAAATTTTTAGACCCAAGAATGCTTGTAACTCGCTTTGTTTTTGGTTCGTGGTGCGTTATTTATGCTTTATTTTCTTTTTTCGGTGGGTGTATACCCTCTCCATCGTATTAAATAGCCCAGAAATTCGACGCTCTTTTTAGCCAGCAGCAACTTTTCTTTTTTTTACTTTTAGTCCAGCTTCCCTGAATTTAAGTTAGTACATTTTAAGTGGTCTGTTTTAGTTGGTTTTCATTTTTTTGCTGAGATTAGGACGTTCGTCGAAGTACGGTACGACTCCCTGATATGCGTTTTAGGAGGCATTCCAATGAGGCTTTGAAAAACGCCTTGGTGCACCACTGACTCAAATTGGAGTCTCTTACATCTGGAAATGCCCCTTTGTGTTGTAACCTATAGTCTGTGCCTTCGCTGTTCGGGTCTACGGAGTTGTGGTATGCTTGTGTGCCAGTGTCGGAGTTTTGGCAAAAAAATTTTCCTTCCCCCCAGGGAATGCTAGCAAATGCTGGACTACTGGCACCGGGGTATGCGCTTCTGTTGTACGTGCATGGTTCAGGGTCGCCTTGTAGTCACCACAGATCGGCATTGACCCAATCAGGCTTTAAATAGGTGTGACTATCGGCGTTTCCCATTTTGGCATGGTCCACAGGCTCAGCACCCCCTGAGCTACTAGTTTATTTAGCTGTTTCCTCAATCTTTTGCTTTTAAAGCAAACGGAAACTCGGCCTGGCTTTTAGTTCTTTAGGGGCTACCTGTGGTCTAGACTGAAGGAATAGGTTTCCCAGTATTGCCAAGTGAGCCGTCGAACATGTTCTTGAATTCCCAGATTAGGTCCTTCCTCCCAGTCGGTTGTGGCTTCACTCGGCTATCCCGGTCATCCCGATGCCCAAAAGGCGCGAACCATCGATGCCCAGGAGGCTCGGCCTTCTCGGTCGACTATGGCAACGGAAGTACTCGCATGCTGTTTGTTACGAGACTTTGAATTGGCCCATTGCCAACTACGGGATTCGGTTTCCCTGGGTAGTCCTTGAGTGTGAGCCGTGCTTTTTAGTTCTGTGAGTCGGAATCAGAACTAGTGTTTTATGGTGTTCACGAGACCATGGACAGGAATGATCCGAGTCCACTTCCATTTTGCAGGGATTCCTTCAATTCTTTACTGTACGGTTAACTTTCTTTCGCTTTCCGTCTTAGCGCTCCCTATTGTAACGTTTGATGTGTATTCTCTCTGTTGCGGTTTTGCTTGTTTCGGGCCACTTTCTCTCCGCTCGCCGGGCTCGGCTCGTGTTGGGAATTGGTGCGTCTCGTCGGCTTGTAGTTTTTTTCTGTTCCTGCAGACTTTCTCGATATGCCCTCGTTTTCTTGCAACTTCGGCAGATGCATCGAGAACCCTGCATTCCGCTCTCGGCGTGACTTCCTCCGCAGCCAGCGCATTCCCGCCAAAATTTTTCTTTCCGCACTCTTTTCTTGCTTGGCATACCGTTGCGGTGAACCTCTCGGTCGTTCTCCATTGTCTGACATCGGACGTCTCGCCATAGTCTTCGTGGTGGGTGGTAACGGGAGATTGTTTCCCCATTCTTGCGGCCGGGTTTTGTTCATCCCTGCTTGTGTTCATCTGTCTCAATGGTAACGGCGATTTTGTTTGCGGCTTCAGTGGCTGTGGCTTCCGCGATGGCCTCAACTAAGGTTTATTTTAGCTTGTTCAGTAGCTTACTTTGCGTGTTAGTCACTTAGTCCCAATATCACTCCGGTCCTCTCATAGGCCTCATCGAGGTTTAGAATTCGCACTCTCCCCCTATCTGTCGGAGAGCGGCTATGAAATCGCTACCGTCTCACTTCTTTCTGGTCTCTCTCGTGTAGAATTTCATGCCGCTTATGAGGTTTGACCACCGTTGGCGCGTAGGCCATTTTCAGTAGTTTCTGGAGGTCGGACCAGTTACTGTTTAACGTCTCGGGGCTTCGCCAGGGCTTTTTGCCATTTTGAAAATGGTCGGTCTGCAGTGCGTTAGAAAAACGGCTCTTTTGCAGTGTTCTAGATGTCCTCCATCTCATTGCTCTCCAGGTTACATCTGGAAGCGGTCTGCATACGAATCCCAGTCTTCCTCATTGGGATTAAAAGGTGCGGGCGGTGCGTATGTTTCCAGCCATTCTGCTGTCGTCTGGAATTTTCTCACGCGTGGCTCGGTCCTGCGTTCAGGCGATCCTCATCCTCGTCGCCAGTGTTTTGTCTTGGAAAAACACAAGGTAGAACCGGGTTCCAACAGCAAATCTTTATTTCTTTAGCCAAGTGTAGAAAAAGGAACATTGGCTCAAAGCCGCGCCGTGTCTTTTATACATTTTTCCCGGCGGCTTGTAGCCAATGACAATTGTTTGATTTTGCCCGCCTTTCCGCGGCTGCAGGGCGATTGGTTTCCTTTTGAAACCAATCCCTTTTCATTCTAAGTACCCAATCAGAATGTATTATTTGAAACCAGTTATTTGCATACAGAACAATATGGATGTAGATTTCTTTTTCTGAAGAAAAGAAAGTATATATATATTCTTATATATATAATATATAAAGAATTTATTCCTTTTTAGTCTTGAGAAGTGGAGAGGCAAGCACAAAGCATGTTCAGCTACTCCAGTCCTCCCAAACAAAAATATCTATACAAATATATATATTCCATATATATCTGGAAATGGGCAAGGTTGAGAAACGCTATCCAACAGATAGCATTTCACTTTGGTTTGCATCACCTAAGCCAAAAGTTAACAAAACTTTTCTCTAAAGGAAACTTAAAAAAAAAGTATTTGGAGGACATAGGCTGGGTCATCAATTCTCTAGAGGTGATGAATTTGTGTGTGGATGGGGCTACAAGCATTTGAATATTTTTTTAAAGACCCAAATCAATAAATGGCATCACCCAAACCAGGCAATTTGCCAACCATTTTCAATAATTCAATCTGGGGAGCTGGGGGCAGAAGAGAGAGCTGTGAAAATTGTCATCTCTAGCCGTAGATTATCACTGCTCTAAAAAGTATCCCAGTAGCAAACAATTTGTATTATGTGAATGAAACAAATTCAGGATCAGCTCAGGAGGAATTTATGTCACTCATTTAACTGTGAAAATTGGAACTCGAGATTTATAGGCTTCAAGAATTTGCAAGTGACATAAATATATGATTTCAAGATTTCTTTTTCAGTGTCTTTTTTGAAAGATACAAGTTCATAGTTGTTTACACAAATATTTCCCATATTATTGTATCTTCATTAACGCTTGTACTTACGGGACTGTTAGAGATGTCTGAAGCTATAATGAGTCTGCAGTTGAGATTTGTTTTTTTTTGAAATACCAGGAAAAACAGTCCTGACATTCAAAGGGGAAAAAATCCTGACCTTTAACAATTCTGTTTAAGACCACTGTTTTTCTGCATATGGAGCAACAAATTATTGTGGAAGATAATTATGTCAGCATAAGACTTTGTTATATGCTCTATCATAGCTTCCCCAAGTTATTGGTGAGTAAGAAGACATTTCCTTAAAATAAGAGAGCACCTTGAGATTAAAGTTGTTTATTAAAGAGATTCTATCTAACTGTACTATAACTTTTTCAAAAACTGAATTATTCAAGTAACAGCTAACTTGGGAGATGGATGGTATTGGAGAGAATTCTGCATGAACTCAGTTAACTTAGTCATTTCTTGAAGACCTTCATCACTGAATGAAACTAATTTTTAAAAAGCCATAAAAGTGCTATGATTCAAATTTGAAAGGTGGCTTAACAACATTCTGGCTCCAGGGAGTTAAGGGAAAGCAATGAAATAAAAGCAAAAATTTCACTCACACTTCATGGAGCAGATCTAAAATACAGGATTATGTAGCCCAATAGGAGAATCTCTTTCTCGCTCTCAGTGTCTGACTAATTGAACCAAACAGAGAAAATAGATTAATATTAATACATATAAAATCTAGATGAAGTATTTCTTTTTTTTAAAAAAAAACTAGTGTTTATATCCCCATTAAAGACCTGGAGAAAAATATCTGGATAGGACAAAAAGGAAAGTAAAAGCACTATTTAAATAAACACTAATTTGTTACTGACACCTCCCAATTTTAAAGTAACAATTTCAATATGATTTTCAAGGGCAATTAATATAGATTCCAAGAATTTTGTATTTGAAGGAGATGAATTCTAGACCTCAGTGTTTTGAGATGATGATTTTAGAAGGAATCCTTTAGCCTTTCTGTTATTTTTTGCTTTGTTTTATAGGAATAACTCTAATTCAGGACAGAACGGTGTCTCTATATGTTTCGGTTATGTTTCTCATAACCGAAATTGCAATTTTTCATGTGATTCTTCTCCTCTCCTTTCCAATTCTGTGCGTATCCCAGTGTCAATGACAATCATTTCAAGGAGTAGCCGCAAACGTGTATGTTATTATAAATTTGATTTATCTTAGTGGGGCAACACTAAGAACTCAGATCTTTTTAGTCAAATTCTGTGTGAAGTAAAGATATGAGATGTAAACAAAATATGCTCCAGATTTTTAAGGGATGTTGTAATGAAGTCTTTGGTGTGGCAGAGATGATACTAAACAGCATCTGCTAAGCATTCATCTTCCTTAAATCCAAATACCTCCATACCCCAAAGTTTGAGTATGATATGTCTGAAAAAGTTCATGTTTCTGAAAAATTGTATTTAGAATAGAGAAGTCATTTTTTAAAAAATCAGAAATATGTATACAAAACATCATCAAAGAAATATGTATTAAAAATGAGATAGTAATCCAGTTAATTTGTAGTTCAAAGTTATTCCCACTGGGAAGGCTGCATGCAAAGCCCTGTGTTAAGGGAGATTGAAAATAAATAAATAAATGGACCCTGACTTTTTAAATAATAATTCTTATATTAAAATATTGCACTTACCATTGCTAATGTATATATCTATTACTCTACACTCCTTTAATATATATGCTCATAAATCAGTTTCATGAAACATTAGCCATCACCTATATAAAAGGCAGTCATCATAACACATTTGAACCCCAATTACTATGATGAAACTTCACTTCCATGCCTAGTTTTATGGGATTGCAGCTTATACCACCTAGTCTTCCTAGATTTCTTTGTACATCTGCCATTCCCACATTAAATGAGAGCAGGAGCTAATTAAAATTACCAACTAGAGAGAGTATGAGTTAAGGGAATAAAGAACACTAAAGACAGGAGCTCGCTGTCAGTACAAAAAAGAAAAAAATCCCCTTGAGTTTCTATTTTACAATTGTACCAGAACTTGTTAGACTAAATGTACAGCGTCAATCAGTCCATGCAATAATCACTAGGATAGCATGCAATTAATGCTCTTTAACTACACGCAGCAGGTCGCATTTTCTCTTTCTTCACTTCAGGTTGTCAAGTCATTCCTGAAGAGCTTGCAAAAAAAAAAAAAAAAAANCACTTCAGGTTGTCAAGTCATTCCTGAAGAGCTTAAAAAAAAAAAAAAAAAAAAGCCTGTTTCCACTTTCTGCTTTCTTTAACATCCCCCACCGACTCCAAAGCCTCAAACGCAGACCACATTAATGGAATGCAGTTTTTAATTCTGTCATCACGTTATTCTTTGCTGTGTTGAATCAACAAATGGGACAGTTCTGTAGAGAAAAGCAACTCATTTGCTTGCAGATATGCAAGTATTTATCTCCCTCATCTTTTCCAACATGAGTGCTGGTATTGGGGAAGACCTGGATTCAACCCTCAACCACAAAAAACTTTCTGGGAAACTTTGGGCTAAATACTCCTTCCACCACAATTCACCTTAAATAGTTGTTGTGGGAGGGAAAAAACATAAAAGAAGAGAGAAGATATATATACTGCCTTACCTCCTCAAATAAGCAGGAAGGAAATCTAATTAACTTATCATTGTCATCCTCAGTATGATTTGGGTTGGTTAATTTGTTCTTAGTCCATTGCAGCCTTGAAAAAGGAGGGCCAGAGAGGAGCTTTCATTTCCCTTGACGGCTGCTCTCTCAATATTGTCTCTGAGTTAAGACTGGAAGAATCTTCTGCCAAGTGAGGATAGAAAATCACAATGGAAATAAAAGTTACCTCAACTGTGCAGGTGGGGAATGCGATTCTATTAAGAAAACTTGCAGCTGAAACTGTCTGATGAATGACTCCAAAAGATTCCTCGGAAGGATTTCTTCAAAAGCTGTTAACGTCTGTCTTTAACACAGAATGTGGCACATTCCAGAAATATCAGAAGCAGCCTCTTTCAAATAAATTGCCAGCCATCTTGCTTGGCATGCCAAACACAATCTTAAGAGCCCAAGAGTTACTTGGTAAGCAACCCCATTAAAAGATTAACTTCCAGCAAACAAAGCTATCCCATCCCACTCAGTTGGTTCATTACAGCTTAGCCATACCTCCTGGCATATGGCTTATATAATACTTAAGAGGGACAAGCACTTTGGAGAAATTCCAACTGTTTATATAGTACTCTCTCTAGCCCTATAGATAAATTTAAATGCCAAGAAACAAAATGTTCACACAACAGAGTAGCTTCTGCTACCCTTACATTTAGATGATAAAATGATACATTTTACCTACAACATTTAGAAGGTTAAAAAGGGAGACAGTATGGTCTATGGGTTAAGCCATCAGGCTAGAAACCAGGACACTATGAGTCCAAATCCTGCTTTAGGCCTGAAAGTAAGCTGGGTGATGTTGGGCCATTCACACTCCCTCGGCCTTAACTGATCTCAGTGTTGTTCTGAAAATAGGAGGAAAGAATATTAGGCATGTTCACTGTCCAGAGTAGTAGTAGTAATAATAGTAGTAGTAGTAATTAAAAAAAATAGATAATAATATCTAAAAACAAATCTGGGTGCCACCATTGTGTTGTTATTCATGAATCATGGTCTTTGGGAAAGGAGACCTGGGACCCTTTGGTTCATTCCATCTGGTCTGTGATGCTTGTCATCTTTTATAGATTTTATTGCAATGTGTTGAGCTGTCCAAAATCATTGAGTCAGGTGACATACGGGTTTAACAAATTATGATAAGGGTGATGAACCCTGTTCTGTATCTTCAATTTATGAAGATGCCCAACCAGATCCTTCAGGATGGTAAAATAATTCTGTCCTGATATATGACAATATGTTTTATATTTTGCTGGGTTACTCAAAAGATACTGTCGTAAGTTTTGTATGCATTAATGAAATGAGCATCATCATCCCTTCCCTCTCTTTTACACACACACACACACAGTTAAGATCTGTGAACAGTAGTTACTATACATGATGCATGACAGCCTAAGAAAAATAGCTCGTTTTAACTTTTGTAGATTGAGAAAGGGCCAGTGCCCAGCAACCTATGGGGTTGACTGGACATGTTTAGTTTTAAGATTCAAGACTGGCCTGCACTGAATAAGCTCTCTTTGTCTTGCAATCTCTGCTGAGGACAACCCGGCTACAGTAGTGTGAACAGTAAAGAAAATAGGCAGGATTGACAAACCTAAGCTCTCCTCCAATCTAACTCCTTCATTTATCACTTCAGGGTGTAAAAGATATTTGCAATCAGTAAAGAAACCTTTTTGTTTGAACCTTTAGGTAAAATTTCAGACAAATAAATGTTTGATTTGAAGGAGCAAAACTCTAGCATTTAAACGTTAAAACCAAGCTTTGCTTTACACCATTCCTTTATACCACTACTTCATTCTTGTCGGTGCCTGCCAGCACAGAAGCTCTTGTAAAGATCCTGATGCTGATGTTCTCATTCTGCTTTTTTTTTTTTTTTTTTAAAAA
>BHFT01022863.1:0-17082 GCA_004320025.1 Laticauda laticaudata | reverse complement strand
TTTTTTTTTTTTTTTTTTAAAAAGACTTCCTTAAGTTGGCAGCTCTGGGCCACTAACTCTTGATATTTGTGGGATTTCTCTCCACTTTGTTTGTCTTGGATGTTAGTTTCTGGAAACATTTTTTGATTCTTGAAAAGCACTAAGAGAAATGTAAAAGCCATTAAGACTGAGCAGGACTTCAGATTCAGTAACAGTCAAAAAGTTTTGTCGGAGCATGTAAGTTTCCCACATAGCACATCTCTGAGCTTTTTAAAGCTACTGCATCCTGAAGTACAACAGGGAAGCATTCCACAGTTTAAAGAATTGCACTCAGGGGCAAATTATGCAAACCCCACGTGCTCTAAATCTAACCCAATCCAAAATGCTGAGCAATCCTATTAAATGGGCTTTTAATATATCAATAATATTAGTTTCTCAACCTTAATAGAATTCTGAGACTTGAAGTCCACACATTTTAAAGCTAGTAAGGTCGAGAAACATTGACATGGATAAATAAAAGACTGTTGAAAATGGCAGCAAATATATTTATTCCACTTTCTAATTTATTTATTTTTATTTATTAAATTTCTATACCGCCCATCTCACCTGACTCCATATCTTATTACAGGATTGTAGCAGAAAGAATAATTAATTTCCCCACACAAAAAGCAAATAAAAGTCTTAAAACTCTGAAAGATGCTAATTTGCAAGTCCTTCCTTCACAGTAAGGAAGACAAAAAATAGCGACAGAGTATTATAAACCATCCATGTATAATAGAACATTAATAAGGGAATAATAAGTTAAAATCTTGCATTAATTTCATGTACTT
Source organism: Laticauda laticaudata (assembly GCA_004320025.1). Taxonomy (NCBI): domain Eukaryota; kingdom Metazoa; phylum Chordata; class Lepidosauria; order Squamata; family Elapidae; genus Laticauda; species Laticauda laticaudata. The sequence continues at coordinate 16,273 of BHFT01022863.1, read as the reverse complement.
ACAAATTCCTTTTGGTGTTACCAGTTTCCATTAACCTTTTCCATTTTAAAAAAAATTATTTAATCAAGTTTTTTCCTGCCTTGAACCTTCTAACTTTGGTAGACTACAGCAATGAAAAGTCGACTGACTGAGGATGATGAGAACTGATGTCTAGAGTAGCCAGTAAGTGCCACATTGAAAATACAAACTTAACTTCTATGAAGACTTAGTGCATATTGGTCATTTCTCTACATATTTTACAAGAATGAGTGAAGAATTATTCACATATGTGTTATTTTCAGATTTTCTTTTGTCATCAATATAAAGTTAGACACCAGACTTTAATCATATCCCAGAATAGAACCACTGAGTTCAATAGAAGTAAAACAAATGAAATGTATAAAAGAGTCCACTTAAACTACAGCTTATAACTGCTACTTGTTAATTCATTCATCAAACAGTTTCAGTAAGGGAACTATTTTCTAGTAAAATCTCAGAAACCCAATGTACTTGCTTAGAATTCCCTTTGATTTATTGCTCTTCTTTTGAAGAGCTCAGTGAACTTTCCAACTGGTTTTTGAGAATTTATTCCGGACAGTTTACAAACTCATATACAATAGGTCTGTGGTCACCCCAAATAAATACGTACTTCCAATCACGTTCCATAGGTACAAAAAAAAACCTATCAAAATACAGCGCTAATATAGATGCAGTGCCAGAAAGACCTTTAACAGGAGCAGTATGCATAAGGTCCTGAAGAAGCAGAGAAGAATTCACATGACAGTAGACTGCAAGAAAATATAAATGGAAATCAAGAGCAGATGTGGGAAGAAGCAAAAGACAGTGGCAGGAAGACAAGAGCTAAGCAACAGAAACCCAACATATAAGAAACACAAAGTAAAAGTAGGAACACTAACAGAAGATAGTCTAATGCATCACACACTCCCTGCCCTCTTATCACTTCCTGGTAGCAGCTGGTCTATGCAAACACTGCTCAGCAGTGGGGTAGAGCTTGCACCTGCTCTCCAGGCTAGTGCAGTACACTAGAATGTATGCACCATTCTGAATCAGGAGGATGATAAAACCACCTGAGAAAATCATGCTGAAATAACATGTATATCACAGCTAACCTTGGTGTACATTTTGTAGTCTACATCACACATAACTGCATCAAAAGCTTTCTTTAAATTAAATTTCATCCATCATCGTGTAAAGGCTACTACAAAGTTTGGCTAGGCAACTTTCAATCAATTTAGTGGTGCTTCTGCAGAACTTTCACGCAGATTGTACCCAGTGGCTTTAATTATTAATGAAAATCTTGGCAGGGACTGCCAGTTTAATGTTGGTTTTGCCTAATAGAGCCACAATACACACAACACAAGCTCACAAACAGGAGGAAAAGATCCAACAAATTAGCAATAAGAATGAAAAATCAGCACATTACTTAAATCTGAGTTACTGAGAATGAAAATTGGAATTTGGAGCGCTGTATACACAATTCAATGTTGTGGAATAAACAAATAAGTTTAGTGAAATTTAAATCCTTTGCTGTTGACACACTATAAAGCTCTGGGCATTGTATCAACTTCCTGCCTTGATTCCCTCTTTGCTAATAGCAGAAATAAGAGTCATGCTAATTTGCATATCACAAAAATGCTGGAGTTTTACCATTTTTGCAAGGGCTTGAATATTCATGGCATTTTAATAAACAAAGTAATGTATTTTATTTTTGTTCTTGGGAACAAGAGATTGTCCTTATCACTAATTGGAGATTTAGCATTTCAGTTGCTTGAAACATGATTGTACAGTTTTCAAATTTTTTCTTCATAAATAAGATTTAATGATTGTTTTAAAAAAACAATCTCATATAAAAGGGGAAGTAAGTTGCTAACTTTTTAACCAAATTTCCTGCTTTTCATCTTGATGACATATGGAAATAAAGTTGTGGCACAGAACTGACCCTTTCTTCAATCTTCTTCACATAGTCTGAAAACTGTAAAAGGAATGATCCTAAAGCAGAATTTCAGCAGCTCACAAATCAATAATCGAGCTTATAACCCATAATGCAAGAAAGCGCATTTTTACCTATTTGGAAAAAAAATTCACATTTATTTACTGTCAAACAGGTGTTAAACTTTACATTGGATATTCGTGATGGGCTCATTATTAACAGGTTTACACAAAGGGATTTGGGGGAAAAGAGCAAAAAAAGAAAAACCTGAAACAATGTACATTTAATTAGCTCTTTTATCATAAAATAAATTAATTACTAAATATAGGCAGAAGGAATATGGAAGAGTAATATTTATGTTTTCTCTTAGCTTGAAAGGGACAGGCACCTTCCATTCACTAGTCCACCTTCCCTCCTCCTTGACCAAAGAAAAGAACAAAAGGGAAATGAATCTTTAGCTAGTGATTGTTCTTTTTTTTAATCAAATGTGTGCAAGGCCTGGCATAAATTGGCATCTAAGAGAATTCTTCCCATAAAATATGTTCTTTTGGCAATATCAAGTTTAAGCCATAAGAATAGTCATGTCAAAGTAGACCACTGTTTACAGTGAAAAAGAAGTAGAAAATGGGTAGAGTTTGCATTTTAAACATATTACGGTACTACGGAACCAAGTGTAAGAAGAAACAGCTTGTAGCATATGTGCAACCAAGAGCGTTTCACAATATTTTCTTCAAATCCTTTAAAATTATTTTAATGACAATTATATTTCTGTTTGGACACAAAGGTATTTATTTATTTTACCCTAGCAATAGAACAAAATATAATTTCTTTAGCCATTTTTTTCATGAGAACATTGTACAGTTGAAGAAATATATGAAATAAGGCCTGTGGCTTGATTGCTAGTGGTTAGACATGTTTTCAACCCTTGCCTTAGTGGGAAAGATTTGCCATGAACAGCATACTGGTGCAGAATCTCTCTCCTGCTTTGCAAGTCTAGTCAGGAATAGTAAGGTACAATAAATTTGTCCCACAGGATTTTAGTGCCTACCTCTTGTATATAATACAATGTAGGCATACAAAAATGATGCAGCCATATTTACAAATTTAGTTCCCAAACTGCTGCTATAAAATGGCTGGAACACTTTGCATGTATGTATGTGTGTGTGTTTATTTCACAATCTTTTTTTTTTAAATGTCAGCAGCAAGATATCTTAAAATACCTTGATGGTATCTCTCTCTCTCTCTTTTCTCTTTGTAACAAATAATTCTTTTAGTATACTCTGTGTATATACAAAGCTTTTTTTGTTTTATAAAAATTCACAGAACTGAAAGGTCCAGTCAACTCCTTTACATGGGAGAAACCACAGGGACAAGAGAATAGTCACTTCAAGCAGATATGAGGGGGTCTGCATGGAGCCAATTAAGTGTCTGTCTGTTTAATACTTGCATGTGGCCTTCAGGATTCCTTGCTACGCTATTAAAGACTTGTCACTAGCTGCATTTGTCCTTCCCTTACATCCCCTTCAGGAATACATCCTTCCTTGTTAATGGGAATGATATAACCATCACTGTTCCCTCTGCTGATTTGATAGTACATCTGAAGCGGATGGCCAGCTCCAAGGTTTGGCATACTTTTGTAGTAAATGTCCTCATTTTCGCTTCTCCGGGAGGGAGAGAGATCTTCCTCGATATCAGGACTGCTCTCAAGGTACGGAGAGTCTCTGAGGTTGGGCATACTTGTATAAAGCGAGTCTCTGTTGGGCGATTGGAGATGGTCTTCTACTTCAGCTGTCAATTGTGACACGTAACTATCGGTTCCTTCCATCTTCACTTTCTTCTGTGGTTGGTACAGAAGAGAGTGAGTCCTTTGAGGAATCAGTGGGGCCTCAAGTTCCTTTTGGTGCAGCTCCAGGCCCGTATTATCACTGTGCATTAAAGACGAAGCATCAGCAACAATGGCATCGTCTTCACTACTGCTCCCACCGATCACAGCTTTGATTGGTAATGTGCGCTCCAGATTATGGTTCTTGTGGCTGCCTCGCAGGTTGTTGTGCACCAATTCTGAAATGATCATTTTTTCAAATGCGGCATCATTCAGGCTTAGTCCACAGTCTACAACTTGCACACTGTCATTATAGTCTCCGTTGCGCAAAGAGTAGCTGTTGTTGAAATTACCATTTAGCGGTAGAGTATCCATGGCACTTGTATCCCTGGCATTGTTCAGTGAATGTCCTGCAACAGAGAAGGGACACCCATGGGTTACTACTTACCCTGGCACTAAAATTCTTATTCTAAGAAAATCTTTAATGTCGTTCAGGACAAAGTTGTACTTGGAAGTAAGACTTGGGAAAGGTCTCCCAAGGATAAAAGAACTACACACCATATAGAAGAGAGAGAATTTTACAATTTTACATTGTTTTTCCTTGGAGCTTCAGTGATATTTTCAATCAGAGATTTTAAAACAAATGTTAACAGGTTCCAATTTAGGATTCAGTTTTACAGTTCTTCCTGCAAGGAAGAGGAAAGTGACTCCATGTCCTTGCATATGAATGCAAAGCAATTCATTCATAAACATTTAATGCATAAGTACAACGGGAAAAATAAAAGCCAGAGAATTTGTCCTAAACAACACTAAATTAAAAATAAATAAAAGGGAGGGAGGGAGAGAAGGGAGAAGGAAGGAAGGAAGGAAAGAGGGAAGGAAGGAAGGGGAATCAGGTCACATACAAAACAGAAGGTAAATGCATAACAGTAAATTCACATATTTAGCAAGCAACTACTTTAATATAATATTTCTAACATTTCCTTGTGTCTGTGTGTTTCTTTAGCTGAAGATGGAACAAACAAAAGAATGACCAAAAAATGGACAAATACAGAGACTCTATGTTAAGCACAGACAGCCATCTTTCACACTGAAAGGGACTGAGGCCCACAAGCACCATCCAACACAGGAAAGACAGCAGGTGGAATGACTCACTTTGGACAACTCACATCATGTCTGTCTGCTCAGGCTATCTGGCCTAAGAGTAGCTGATATATAAAAGAAAGTAAAATGATTTATTGTAACAAGATGAAGAATTACTGAGCATCTCAGCAACTTAGTCAGAGCAAGGGTTCAGCAAATTAGATTACTTGCAATAACAGCTTTTTCCCCACTTTAATGTGCTTTTTTTGGGGAGAGGGGAAAATTTCATATTCTCTCTGCCAGGAACAGCCCCAGGCTTCAGAATGTCAAAATTTACCTGCAGCCCTGCAGTTTGCATCAGTCACAGTGACAGAACCATATGAACCAATGTAAGTCTGTTCAGAGTTAAGCCCAGAGACACCATGGGCATATGGAAATCAAAAGGAGAAATGTTAGGGATTTCTCTAAGCATGGGTCACAAAAAATTAACCAAAGAAGAAATATTAGCTGTGGAATGGGAGATTATCAGTCAAAATCAAAACTTTTAACTGCTGAAGAAATGGAGAAATTGGATACATCTGCTGGAAAGATGACACAAAGTTTAGGAAAGAGAGACAGAGGGAAAAAAGTGATATAGGAATTTTATGGTGAAATGTTCTTTTACTGAGGTAAATAAATAAATTCATTTTTTCTAGAGACACAAAGACATGTAAACTAAGACATCACAGTGCTTCCCAAACAAAGGAGATAAAAGAAAGTTCTTAAAGAAACTGAATGGCATGGATCATGGAAAGTTAGATGATTTGCTAGTGAGCTGTTGGAAGAATTGCTTTTATTGTTCTAGAGCAGTGTCTGGAACTCTTAAGGAAGAATGAAGTACTGTTGTCTGAATGAAACTGACCACTGTGAAGCTGCTGCATTATATGCAAGGCTTGGAGTAGTTACAGAGAAATAAAAAAGGCTGTGCGTGCATCTAAAAATGTTTCCAGGTTTTTATTTTCAGCCAGTACTTAATGCTGCAGCTGAACCAAAGAAAATTCGAAGTTGCTTCTATAACAGATAGAAACACTGGGTTGATGCTTCAGAGATTTTTCTCTCCCTTTAGTTATGGAATACTAATCGGGAAATAAAAAGCTGCAGCTAATCTTACATTGCATTGTTTTGCCATTCATGTGTGCTGAATTAGAATAAAAGGTTACAAGTCTTTGAAAAGCTGTAGGCTTTGATTAAACAAGTTTGGTAGGTGGGATAATTTCATATATGTTTTGGGATTATTGTTATTTTTTTGCAAAAGCTTTGTCCATATGGAACATGTGGCATTCATAAGAGAGATCCAATGATCCAATGGGCCACATGCCATATTAATTTCCTCCATAAAGGCATTCTCTCTCTCTCTTAATAATCCAATTCTTCATACTCTATTAAATAAATATTGAAGCATATTTAATAATCCTTAAAGAATTTTCTGTGATATACTGCAGAGTTAAGCACACTCCAATGCACTTAAGCCAGTTTTAGAGAGGTAAGTTTAGATGCCCATGATTAGGTAATTCACTTGAAGTCTTTCCTAGCCTGTAGCAAGATTACTGTGGGAATGTAAAACAAAAAATGTCAATCATTAAGCATTTTGCTCAACGGTGCTCTGGTTTTAAGCAGCAAATTATTTCAGCATTGGATATCATCAGTTATCAATAGGGCTTGCTACAGACCTAGTGACTTTTTTAGGTTCTTCCAAAAAAGCAGTACCCATGTACTGTTGAGTGTGGAAATAATTAATTTGGAAATTGTGAACCACTTGCCCGCTGAGTCTACTTCATGACCGCTAGTTATGTTTTAATTGTGCCCATTAAAAATCATGCTGAAAAAATTTACATTTGATAGGCAAAGTTAAGTTTTACTCCCATACTTGTCTCTCTGTAGGTTGCTAGAGGAGAGCATAAGGAAAGTAAGAAAACAGGAGAATGAACACAGAAACTGCAGTTCACTTTAAAAATAAGGAAAATTGACATAACAGGTTTGTACGTTTAGTTTTTTTTTTAAAGCATGTTATAAAATGTTTAAGACAGGATTTCAATTTACATTAAAAACTACTTATGAAACTAATAATTAATAAAGGTGCATTATTTTAAAAGGACTCATTACTTTAAAAAACAACTTATTGGCTGGAATAGTACAACAAAGGTATAACACTCTGAAATCCTGATACCTTTGGCTTTTATAGTGAATTAACATCCCTACGACTGATCAGAGCAATGTCAAATTAGGTGACAAATGCTCAGAAGACAGAAGACACACCCTGTCCCAAGCATCTGAAATTAGATCCAGCAATCAGGCTGTATATTCCTCCCAATACTGCTTTTCTAAGACTAGCCACCATCTGATGACTTTCTTAAGGAAACAAAGCAAAACAGAACACAGCAAATCAAAGTGCTCCTATAAAGCTGCACTATACTATAGTTGGCCTCTAAATGTGACTCCGGATGCAGTTTTCCACAGCATGACAGTGCACATGTCAGGATGCCTTTGTGTGAGTTTAATGGTCTAATCAACTCCATAAGCAGATGTTCTCAGCAAGCTTTTGATTCAATTTATATTTCATAGATGTGATACCTCTAAGTGATATATATCTTGAAGATGGGCTCTCGGAGCATGGGGTGTCAGTCCTGCAATAGTATATTAAGATTTATGCCACCTGTGTTAAAAACATGGAGGATTATTGGCAAATACTACTATGGCAAAGGATTAACACTATAATATAGTGCAGTTTTACAAGCCTGGCATTATCAGTAGCATTGGAAGGAGAATAATTCTAAAGGAAACTGTAGCTCCAACCATATTAAAAGAAAAGGCTTGGAGCAAAGCATACTTTTAAAAAAATGCAAAATCAACATATCCCAAAGTGTGGGCACACCTGGTGAGTTAAACACAGGAGCTGAAGGGGCATTACATACAACGGTTTCAGCGAGCAATGTGTTATAAGGATTGTTAGTGCCGTGCGGTCGAAGAAGAGGGTTTGTTAGTAGGTAATTGCCAGTCACTCCTAAAGCAAAGGAAACAGAAAAAGAGACATCAGCTCTTTCATTTCAGGCTGACAGTTCCAATAATGTGTATTTTTTTTTTAAAAAAAATTCATCACGTCATGTATATCCCATCAAATTTTCATTCAGCTGAACATTTCTGACTGTATTTGAACTATTAATTTGAAGGGAGAGAATGAAAATATAGTTAGGTTTTGGTAATTCACAGGTGCTGGCCAAATCCCCAAAGTAAACACCTGCTGAGAAATGACATTTGCTAATTTATACAAAATTGCTGTTCACACATGGATAGCAATTAAATACAGAGACCAATGTTCTATTTCAAGAAGTTACAACTTCATGCCTGTAACTTTAACCATGGATAGGCACCAGACTAGCTATATCAAAAATTTGTTAATTGAGAGCAATAGGCAATTCTCCCCTAGCAACAGCCAAGGTTTATCACTAGCATAGTTTAAAACAAAGTTAAGGTAAGCAATGGCAAGCTGCAAGATGCCTATTCCGTTCTATGCAAGGAATACATGCTAAAGGAGAGGTCGAAGATAAATCATTCATATATTTTACATGTCAAATGGGCTTCATGCTGAACTATTGGTGAGGATTTGTAAAGTCAATTATCTTTAAGTTATTTCTGCTCTCCCGGTAAAAATAATCTTAAATCAACACAATGAAAGCTCATACAAAAAGCTCTTTCTGCAATTTCAGTCCTAATGCATCAACACTTTTCAATAAGCTTCTAATGAAGCAGCCACGCATAGCATTACTGGGTAAGAACTCAGCATGTGAAACATTCACACTGATTTTGGATCTGTTACATTAATATTGTTGTCAGAACAGATACAAAGACTCCACTGCTTTGTGGACATGCAAATAAAATTAGGTTGAAAGCGCCTTTTGACTGAGCAGTCTGAAAGTACATGGGGTGGGTGTGGGGGAGACTGGTGTTGTATGACAGACCCAAGATGAGACACAGAGCAGCCCAAAAATGCATATACAAAATTTAAATTGATTAGGTTCTCATTGTGGCAATAGCAGAAGATATTACATTTTAAATATTAATGCTCTTATCACTACTAAAAATATTATTACTCTAGATAGCAGAAATCCTGGAGTTTGGGGAATTGTCAGCTTACGTTAATCTTATTTGCAATTTGATTTAATTTATTTGATTTTCCCCCTCCACTGCTTGAGGCTTACTCGAAATATTAACAAAGGCAATCCAAATCCTTTTGTCACTATACTACATATCATAAAATTGCTATTATAAGAACTATGCAGTATGGTTCCAGTTGAAGTACATAATTGGCTATAGTTCTTTGCGACCATCTTAGACATACTGTTTCCAGTATACTCACCAGATACAATTGAACCATTAATATCCTGTCTGAGTATGACTCTGTTTCCATTGTAAACTAAAAATCTGGCCCTTATTCTTCTTAATGTTATGGGGTCCATTTCATTGGGATGTTCTCAGAGGATAAGGCAAACTTCAGATTTTGCATTATCTCTGAAACTGTGCCCAAGCAACCAGGTAGCATCAGAAATATAAAACCAATTGAAGCCAAATTACTATTGAACTTGCATATTAAACCATAGCTTGGTTTAACCATTGTGAGCTGAAAAAATCTGAATTAACCTAGTGTATCAAACCATGGTTTATGAGTGAAATGGTTGGGTTAATGTAAAAACATCATAGGTTGTGGGTAAATCATGACTATGAACTGCAGATTAGTACATCTAATTAGTTATTTTTTTTCCTTTTATAGAAAAGAAGTGTTACAGGTAGTCCTCAATTTAGTGTAAGCTTAACAATTGTTCAAACTTATAATGGACCTGCAAAAAGCTACTAAGACCTGATTTCAAAGTTACTGTAGATACAACACTCCCCCTATGGTCACAGGAATGGCACTGCTTAATGACCAGTGCAATTGCTTAATGATTGCTTCAAAAATAGAAATTGAATAAATAAATAAATGAAACAGGTAAAATGGGTCCATGCTTAACCTGCTTAACTACCTCAATGGTTTCTGACTGTAATTACTGGTTCAATTGGTCATAAATAGAGGACTACCTGTAATACATTCAGTTGGCAATAAATCATTTTACTTTACGAAGTTTCTTTCCTGGGAGAAAGATTAATCTGATAAGAGTCACTCTCACATTCTATTATATAGCTTGTCTTTTAATATAGAGCAGGGGTGTCAAACTCACGGCCCGTGGGCTGGATGCATCAGGTGCTGGCCACACCCATGCCCAGTTTAGCAAAGGGGGGAAAAGTCACAATAAGTCATGTGATCATGCCATGATGACACGAGTTTGACATCCCTGATATAGGGTATTTTTCTGTTTCCTGTTCCTGATTTTTCTCCCCCCTTCCATTTCCAGTTCACCTTTGTGGCAAGGAAGGGAAGCCAACAAATAATGTACAGCCTAAACTGAAAATAACATCCTCTGTAGAGAACGGAAGGGAGCCTTAGACAATGATTGGGTTGAGATCAGAGAAAAAAAATATTGCAGTGTCTTTATTCTGCCCCCAAAACAGTGGTTAATTCCTAAAATTTATACATGTTGAGTTGCTTGATATTACAGCTATGCATAAAGGATCAGTTCATCATTGGAACATTTCATTTTCCCTAAAATGTTCAGTTTGGCTCATTTGGGGGCTGGATCACATCCAGAACTCCATTAACTACTTCCTGTTCTGGAAGATATGCTTGCAGAAATATACAAATCACTTTTAGAATGCTCAGATTGACCAATGGGGGAGGGGGGCAGAACATTGCTAAGAAAGATCACTCCCATTTTGTACATAATTGCTTGGCACCGCATAACAATTAGACAAAAAAAACACAGAGCATTGGCTTTGGTGAAGGGTGAGTCATATTTCCTTCCAAGGATAATATAGACATTACAGCAAGGGCAAACAATAAAGTATGAAGCTGCAAGGAACTAGAAATCCCTTGTAGGATATGTCAGTACTTCACAAAAATTTGAACCCAAGAGTTAGGTTTTTAACTGTATACAATATTGGTGAACAATGAGTAGCTTATTAAACCTGATTGTATTTTGTACATTATTCTAGAAAAATTCAGAAACAGCTTTTATTATTATTTTTTAAATATAAATATATTAGCATGTACAAACAATGTTCATTGCAATGATCATATGTTTGTGTTTTGTAGCTACAATAATTAACGTAGGCATCTAGAGTTAAGGCACAAGGATGCCAAAATGATGACACATGCATCGTGACTCCTTGATGTGCAGTTATTTAATGATGTCACAATGCAGTTTGCTTTGTTATGATGCACATATCCTCATTTCCTTCTCTTTCTCTCTCAAGAGTTCACTTGTGCTTCTTAATCACTTCATCAAGGAATAGCTATCTAAAAATATTTGCTTTGTGTATACAAATCTCTCTCAAGACAACGAAGAAACATTTGCAAGTATGGGGAATGTTGTTATGGAAACCAACTCTTGCTGAATCGAAGTATGAATGATCCTCTTTCGCACAAGAATCCTCTTTTGGCCTGAAAGAATCTATAAGCAAATGGCAACTTTTTAAATCAATCCAGATTGTGATTTCTTTGGGAATAGATACTTAGGCTGAAATAGTCATGCTATTTGTCTGATGAAGTGATTAACACACACAAGGACTGTGGTGCAATGGTCAGAATGCAGAATTTCAGGCTAATTCTGCTAACTGCCAGCAACTTACCGGCTCAAAGTTGACTAAGCTTTCCATCCTTTTGAAGTCGGTAAAATGAATATCAAATATGTTTGTTGGGGGCAATATGCTGACTCTGTAAACTACTTAGGAAGGGCTGTAAAGCACTGTGAGGCAGTATATAAGTCTAAATGCTATTGCTATTTACTATGCAATGTTCCTGTAATGCTGACCACAATCATACACTTATTTTGTAAAATTGAAGTGCATAATAATTATCACCCAATCATTGCCATGGCAGAATTAGACCTGGGCACTGAAAGTTATCCAGTGCTTTTCTGAATGTTCAATTGACAAGAAGGCCCCTCTTCTCATCCCACTGGATTTGGAGGAAATGATATTGCCAATTTTGAAAGAGTATTTTAAAGCTTTAAATTTACAGCAAAACAAAATCCCATTTTGGCTATTTTCAGATGGGATTTTAGTATTGTTTAGTACTGTATGTCTTTGTGAACAGGAGTGAAAGCATATAAATATTAAATCTGAGTTAAAGTCATAAAGGATTAATCCAATATCTAAAAAGCAAGCTAGGGGTTTTCTTCCTTCTCTGGGACTGTCATGTGGCAGAGGATTGCTCCACATTCTAAACATGATCAGAACTTTCTTGGAAGGAAAATGAATTTTCAGATGCCTTTTATAGCAAGCAGATGCTAATTTGATTTTACAGGCAAACTGTGCATGGTAATCTAATGCATTTTAGTGCTGGTAGTTCTGTTTCAGTTTTAGAATGTATAGGTTAGCAAAGTTTTAAAATTATATTCTTGCTTTTAAATTAAATTATTGATGAGACTTATTTAAATACGCTTTCCATGAATGTGAATGTCAACTTTCATCCTAAGTAAGGAGATGAAGGAACTGAGTTTTAAATGTATTCAAGGCAAATAGTCTGAGTTACAGGTTTTTTTTTAAAACAAGTCTTCCGCATATGTGTCTGTTTTCACTCAAATGCTGAGATCTTTAGCCTACAGTAACTTTGCCAGAGTACATCTGTTTATTTGGTTTAATTACTGCAATCTAATACCTTGACATTTTTATTTAAAAAATACCATTAATTAAAAAAAAGTAGAGTGAAATCTATCAAAAAACTGACCTTGATTAAGGGTTGAAGTGCTATTGATATCACCTGAGATAAAGGAAGATTCAGATTGCTTTCTCACAGTATCATTCCACATTCTTCTTATTCGGCTCTGTTAAATGTAAAGAAAATCAGGTGGAACTGTCATATCTCAAACGGCTCCAGAAGACTACTACTGCTAGTTTATTACTAGTCCCGAATAATCTCATGTGATCTCATATGTAAGCCCTTTTCTTGAATGCAATAATACTCGCTTCCAAGTCAATTTGTTTCAGACTATGCTGTTAATTTTCTTTTGCATAGTAAATGTTATGCATATTATTAAAATCAGGCTACTGAAAAAGACCGAGTAGCTATACCGGATATGTTGTTATGTGCTTGGCTTCAAATTAGCTCCTGTAGTTTTAGTGCCTTTTAGGCAGTGTTGAGCTTGTGGCATTTTATTTTCTCTCCAGGTTGACCAAGTCACGTTAAGAGAAGTATTAACAAAGTTGTGGTCCAGTTATGTTCCACTAATCACTTCACAGGGTGGTTGTTGTGGGTAGGATGGGGGGGGGGAGTATTAGGTATGTTTGCCGCCTTAAGTTNCAGGGTGGTTGTTGTGGGTAGGATGGGGGGGGGGAGTATTAGGTATGTTTGCCGCCTTAAGTTATGTATGAAAATAATAAAGGCGGAATAAAAAAAACATTAAAAAAATGATGCCTGACATATTAATGTAATTTACGTGTTTTATTAAAGATTCTCTAATCCATGTCATGATTACTTCCCAATACTTCCAGAGCAGCTGAGCTCTAGTATGAAGGAAAGTTAAAGAGTTAAATATTTGTGAAGCTTCAGTTATGTTTTATATGAGGAAGTTATAATTCATCAGTACTTTTAAAAGGAAAAGAGATTGGATATAGAAATACACAACTNCTAGTATGAAGGAAAGTTAAAGAGTTCAATATTTGTGAAGCTTCAGTTATGTTTTATATGAGGAAGTTATAATTCATCAGTACTTTTAAAAGGAAAAGAGACTGGATATAGAAATACACAACTATAGACACAGACACATACAGACAGAGAGATTAAATGCAGTGGCCTAGTCCTGTCCTCAATTCTTTTCATCTGCCTGGAAAAAATATAACATCATAAAAATCTGGGAAAAAACATAATGTAATATAAACATGAGGGCCTTATCCATGAAAATAATTGTGTTTAAATAGAAATGTATCACTAGTTATTGGTGCCCTTCTGAGTTATTGGATTTTATTTCAATACAACCTCCATGGATTTTTTTAAAAAAAGGTGTATAAAAAGGTCCTGGAAAAATTGACTTTATACTTATGCAAAAAGTTGTCTACCATTTTGCTTATGCATTAAATCCACAAACACACTCCAAACACCTTCTTCAAACATAATCAGTTGTCAGATCCCACAAATACATAACAAACATTACTTCAAACAGTGAGATTCTTGTTTGTATTTGGCAACTGCATATATTAAAAAGTGCATGTATAACATCCAATATGAAGCAGTTCATGCAAGTGATTTTCCAGGAAGTTTTGCAACAAAACCTTTATTTTACATACAAAAATGTTCTTGAAATAAATATCTAACAATCCATCAGGAAATATTTTCTGGAACTTTTCTTTACAAAGAGCATGCTTATTTGCCTTCTGACCTTTATAAAACTTTATTTTATAAAGTTGCATTCAGTCATTTTCTAAACAGAGAGTAATTATTTAAATCTGTCTGTGGATGGACCTATTAATCATTAAATAATTTAAAACTAGGTCCACAATTTCCAAGCTTTCAGAAATGTTCGAATTGGGATATGCATATGTGTATGTGTGTGTATGTGCATGTATGCATCAAGATATGTCAACAGGGCTGTTATAGTGGAAATACAATTAGTACATCTAAACAGAACATATCTCAACGGGCTGCTTGATAACTAAGATTAATTAAAAGATGCTGTCGTTAGAAGTTCTGTCAAAATGTTTGTTACCTGAGTGCCAGAGGAATAGCGGGCACTTGTTCGTGTTGTTGATGCTTTTACTGAACTGTGTGGACTCTCTGTGGGTAACCCACCACAGCAATATGAATGTCTGAAGCACTTGCCATACTCCTTGCGTACCTATATGTGAATAACAATGATTGTAATCAGATACATTTATGCTTTCCTTTTTGAAATGCATTGCTATATAATAAAATGAAGCATATAACTGTTTTAGACATTCAATTAAAAAAACATGTACTTAAATTATTTTGTAACATTTATGATATTCAGGGGACGGGTTCAATACATCCCAAATTATATTCCCAAACCCTGATTATAGGAGAAAAATAATGACATCTTCTTAGCTGTAAATATTATTTGGGGGCAAGAGATGTAACATCTCTCACTCCAGAAATATTTCTTAGGAAAATTAATGGGCCACCTGCAAATGGCTGGATTTTCCAGTGTTTTCCAGAAAGTTCTGTCTCTAGAATGGTAAATTCTGCACATTTTAAATAGATGATAGATAGATAGCTCAATGATGAATTCTTGTTTCCCAAATATAGGTAGTCCTCATTTACTGATTGCAACAGGGATGGGCAACTCTTGGCATCATTGATGTGATCATAAACTGAAAAATCATGTGATTGTGCAAACTTACATCAATTGACAGTAGCTGCTGTGATTGTTAAATGTGACTACAACTTATAAACTTCCTGCTGACTTTCCCATTGACTTTCCTTGTTGGAAGCTGCCTGTAAAGGTCTTAAATATTGATCACATGCAACTACAGAAAATATGAGCCAGTTGCCTAGTATCCAATCATAACATAGTATCCAGTCATACTGTGGAGGATATTGCAATGGCAACAACTTCATACCTTGTTGTAACTCTCATTTTGCAGTGCTGACATAGCTTCAAATAGTCACTGAATGAGTGATCGGTAATTGTGGACTACCTGTGCTTAATTCTATTGGCTAATAATTTGGATACAAATGCATTTCTGCTAATACACAGATAATCATTCCACTTATTTTAAGCACTGAGAACATGACAGGATATTGAGGGTTCAGGATAGAATTGAATAGCCTCAAATAACTTTCTGAATGTATTCTAGTCTAAGTCATAAATCAATGTTTCAAGATATTAAACATGTTTTTTCCTTTTGTATCCCACTGCCTGATGAAGGCAGACATCCCTATGAACATGCTCAAACATTTAAATCATCCAGGCACTTTTCCCTCTGTCACAGCATCTGAGTACCTTTGGCTATAAATCAAGAAATATTTTTTTCTTATGTCTGCATAACATTTTGAGAAATCCCAAACAACAGAGGCCCCTCTAATTATAAGCATATACCTTGTTAGCAATGGAAAAGGTATTTAACTTAAGGAATTTGCTTTTTCAGCTGTTCCTCGTTGTAACCTGCATTGAATTTAATTATGTTTTACTGTCTGCTGTTTTGGTAGGCATTCATTTGATCTTTACATGGTTTTAGATTGCTATTTTATTTTCAGATGTCGTTGGCTGTGGCTACACTTTTTCATTTTTCATTGAAAGACAACTAATGCATACAACAGTTAAATATAAACATTATAAATATATATTATTATATAA
>BHFT01022862.1:0-31820 GCA_004320025.1 Laticauda laticaudata | reverse complement strand
ATTCTCTCCACCACTTTGCTGATGCTGATAAATGAAAATGTAAGGCCAACCCTCCAGCGAATGTCACTGCATGTTTCGTGTATGTGACAGGTTTCAAAGAGGCAGGTGAGCAAGCAAGACATCAAAGAGATCGCCGACATCAGTACCGGGTCCAGGTTGCGGATAAGGAATATTGGTACTGGACATAAATACAACCTGAAAACCGGCGTGCGCAGACGCGTTTGTACAAGTTCATAAAACATGGACGTGGTGGCATCCTCATGAAGTGAATGGGAATGCAAATGAGAGGTCTTCATTCCTTGCAGCTCCCACCCATCAAACATGGTCATTACAGTCCAAAATCCATTCTTCTCACGATCCATCCTCCGGACCCCCACACAAGCTCCTTGCGCAATGATTCTCCTTCTTCATCACTCGCTACTAAAGAGGTGAAACAGTATAACAGGTCTTTGCGTCTGGTGGCCATGAATGAAGCGCAGACTATCAACCCTCCATGGAACGCTGCTCGTAACAATGATCCATTGTGGAGGAACAATTGATGATGTGGAAGACCAAGACCAAGGTGTGAAGAGGTGCGGGATACACAGGGCTGCAATGGACTCATACATGAAGGATCCCAAGATGCATTTTCTCCCCTTTTGTTTATAGGAAATAGTCGAGTAGGTCGCACTTAGGTGTCCTTCTAACAATACTCGCATAGACATTATTACTGCATGACATCCTAAATATCCGAGATACATCCCAGATACAAACATTTTGTCCATTTTAATCCTTTATATACGAGATGCATATGCTTACATCAATTTCATCCAATTTCAGCACCAGTGGTTGGTGCATAGACTTGGACTACTGTGATATTGAATGGTTTGCCTTTCAAACTGAGATTATTTTGTCATTTTGGGGATTGTATCCCAGTATTGCTTTTCCTACTCTTTTATTGACAATGAAGGCTACTCCATTTCTTCTGAGAAATTCCTGCCTGCAGTAATAATGATGGTCATCTGAATTAAATTCACCCATTCCTGTCCATTTTAGTTCACTGATTCCTAAGATGTCGATGTTCAGTCTTGTCATCTCTTGTTTGACATGTCCAGCTTGCCTTGATTCATGAATATCAAGGCATATGTAGTGGTCTACAATGTCTAGTTCTTCTCCAGATACATTTTGTTTCTTTTTTTGGTGAATTTATTAAACACATCCTGGTTCTTTTCCAGGTTTATTTTTAAGCCAAATGGTTCTCCTACGTTGTGCAATTCTTGTATGTATCTTTGTAGCTCTTCTGGGTTCTTTTGAGAAGAAAGCAATATCATCTGCAAATCTAAAGTGATTTAAATAGGCACCACTAATTTTTATTTCATCTTTTGCCCAGTCTAGTTTTTGAAATATTTCTACAAGGCAGGGTGAGAAAAGGATAGGTGATATTGTATCACTTTTTGTACACCTTTTTCTATGTTGATTTCCATGTTAAGACCATTAAGGCAAATTGTCACCATTGTTTTTTCATATATTGATTGTAGTACGTTTATTTAAGCAATGTCTACACCTTGCTTGAACAATGCATTAGTTATTGCTTGCTGGAATACTGAGTCAAATGCCTTTTTGTAGTCAATGAAAACCATGCACAGAGGCATTAGTGTATTCATGCTTTTCAATGACTTGCTGAATAATCTGAATTTGATTCACTGTGCTGTAGCTACTTCTGACCCGGCTTGCTCCTTTGGATGTGCATCATTTAATGTTCTCAATATTATTTTTGCTATTATCTTGGTGAAAACTTAGTAAATGATTGAAAAAAGGCTTAATGGGTGATATTTCTTTCAATCATCTTGGCTCTCTTTCTTGTGTATAAAAAGCAATTTAGCATTTTTCCATGAATCAGATATTTCTTCTCTGATGCATCTCTATATAGTTTTGCTAGTATCCTGTGACCACCAGCTTTCAGCATTTCAGTCATAACACAGTCATTTATAGAAGGTTTTCCATTTTTAATTTTATGGCACTTGATACTTCCTCAGCTCAGATATCTTCACCTGGCTCATCACTTTCCCACTATAGATCCGGAGGCTGAGATCCTACTCTTACTGGGAAATAATACCCCATGCACCTTTCTCTTCTCTGAGTCAGTCGGCAGTCCCGTAGATGGCCCAGTGACCATCAAATTTCCACTAGGATGGGGGATTGTAAAAATTGTCAGTGAAGCCCAGATGCAGGCTCCAACCCTGGTAAATGCCTTAGCACCATCCATCCCAACCACCTTCTGATGCCCTTTAGCACCACCGAAAACAAGAATGAAGTTCCAGCCTCAAAGGCCACTGCCGATCAGTATATGTTCCAACAGCTTTCCAACAGCTTCCGATGCCCTTTGACACCATGGAAGAAAGAGTACCATTCCAACCCTAAATGGCCACCAGAAGCGACCACCAGACTTTCACCTTTGCCATCAAGAGTTCTTGTACACCCTAAAAGGCTGCCAGGGTGACCAGCAGACTTGCACTAAGAGGCCAAACTTGAAGACTGAACCTCAAGCTTTGCATGCTTTGCTTGATGCTTTATTAATGTTTACTGGTTTCTCTTAGTTCTATAGCCAACTCCTTATCTTAGTTATATAATTATATGCTATTCAGTTAGTATTACTGTTTACTGCTTATCTTAATTTATAGTTAATTTTTTTTCTCTTCTTTTAATAGTGGAATTTACAATTCCAGGCGGGAAGTGTGCTGTCCCAGTCAATCTATGGGAATTGGTTAGTTGCTTAGGAATTGTGATGCATTCCCTTAATTGGCTACTAAATTGACCCTCGAGGGGTTGAGGGAGGTTTCCCTCCATTCTTGCCTGCTCTCATGTACTGATAACAGCTTTCTTTCTATCACTACATGATGGGTTAGGAAAATAATATTTTTTTATCTGCATTGCTGATATACAAAGGATTGGTCATTATAGAAGAGCTTTGTCACAAATGTGAGTTATGAAGATACCTGATGTACCAATAAATGTACTTTGTTATGGATGTTTTGTGGAATTATCTATCTGCATCTGCACAGCTACAAATCTACCTCTGTGAATGAGACAGGAAAATTTGGTTTATTTGTTTTCCATCTGTTGATGCTCATATGTATATTGATTGTTTTGGTTGCTGGAATATTATGTTAGTAGCAAAGAAATCTTTGGGTTGACCAAAACTGATAAATTATTCTCTTGTTTTCTATGCCACACTGTCCTCATTGATATTTCCAACTTTGGCCTTCCACTCTCCAAACAGAAGCAGCATATTCTGGTTGCATTTTGTTGATTTCTGATTGAAATTGATCATAAAACTTGTCTGTCAGTTTTGCAGGATGAACTTGAATAAGTATCACATTAAGAGGTTGTCTGTGAAGTCTACTTGATATTATTTGGAAATTGATTGCATTATACTCAAGCACTTTTTAATTTTACTTTATATGTATGGTGAACAGTAACTAGTTTGAAGTTGTTCAATTCACTGATGCTTAAAATATCAATGTGTACCATTTCATTGTGTTGAGGTTTTGTACCTGCTGCGTATGTTACATGTTCACACAGTAATTGTGGATTTGCAGATTTGTATTTTCTAGTTGCAGTAACAGCAACTAGACATTTGAGTTCTTAATCCATCCATATTATAAGTACTGTTATACTAGTACTCCAAAAGGTCCTTAGTTTTCTCTTAAGAATATATTGACTGCCATCTGATCCAAGAGACCTATTTGTTTATTTATATGCTGCTAATCTCAATGTCCAACATTATAACATGAATCACTTTTATCCTATTTAACCATATATTTTTTAAATAAATTATGGAAATGATTTACTTTTTCTTATTTGGTGTGCAATGTTAGTTAAGTAAAGGAATACTCTGCTTCCACCATCTTTCTATGTTGCATCTGCCCAATATAAGTGCCTCCTTGCTTCGCTGGGCAGCTGGAATGAATTTCATACCATGGTTGCCCTTCCTAGGAATATTTAATATTTGTGTATATTCCTAAAATTCTTCATTCTCTCTCCCAGGAACATCCATTGCCATGAGGAGGCACCATTGTAGAGCTTGAAGGGGATGTTGTACATTGCAATATTTTTGTTTTGATCTTTGAGAAAAATAAACTAATAGCAGACATGTTGGAATGAATAACTAATTTCAAAATAATCCCCTTATTAAAACTGTGAGGATTTTTATGCATTTGGTATGCATAAAATAAAATATCCATAAAAATCACTCTCACATTAAAAGTAAAAACCTTAATTATTATATAAACATTTCCGAAGCCTAACTAAATGTTTTGCTGCAGAAGATAGCTTCTAAAAGGATGAAAAGAACTAATCTCAGGGCAAACTGATCCAAAAGAAAGGAGCTCCTATCAAGAATGGCATTTTCTAGTGTCAAGGATGTGTTGTTGGTTTCATTTGTACAACAAATTATTATAATTGCTTGTTCCCCTAAAGATCATGCCCTTTAAATATTTACTCTGGAGGATTACAATAAATTGAAATATATAGTATAGTTAAGCAACTTGCTGTTTTCCTGATGTTTTGGTTCTTATTTGTATTATTTCCAATCAGCTCAGAGATGGGGAAAATTGTAGAATGTCTGGAGAGAATTAGATTGTCTATACATGATTTAGAGTCTCTTCAAGATGAACCTAAGGTTTTGCTTATAAATCAAAAATTAAAGCATGATTATATCCATAGTAAACAGGAAATTAAAGTATTTATGAAGTCATATTTGAAACCACTTCTTGGCAGTGCAGTATAATGATCTACAGTTGAAACCACCATTGGAATATTCCTGAAAAAAGAAAAGAAACATAAGTCACAGGCTTTCAAAATACCATAAAGCCATTATACACGAAGCAGTTTTCTGGGGATGAATGTGTCTGGAACCACATTCCACAATTTTATTCAATGCACTAAACAAATAATGGAATTGCATGCTGATGACTTGAAATTTGAACTTGTAAAGAAATTATATTCTACTAGCATTAAAATTCTATTTTCTATGCATTCTGTTCCCAAAATATTTCTGTTCCTCTGTTATTGATTTACAAAGCTTTAAATAAATATAGTCACAATTTCCCTTTCCAGGTTTATGTCCTCTGTCCTGCTCACTATCTAATATTTGAATAAAATACTGAAGTAGCTCTTATTGCCAGCTGAAAAATGGATCTGTGAATTAGGTTCAATTGCTTTCTACTTCCTTTCTTCCTTATAAATAAGATAATGTCTATATTGATATAGTAACAGTAATAACTTTTATTACAATCACAGACCAATGTTACAAATAAGAAGCATTAAAAATAATATAAAAAGACAAGATAATATTTTACAGTTGGTGGTGGATTGTTAGTAGGCAGTCAAAATCTACCTAATTTTGAAGACAGTATAACAAAATTTAGCAACATTCAGAATGGCTACATTCAACAAGTCCAATGACAACAATTATACAAAAGAAGATAGATGTTTTCCAAATATTTTATTAAGTGAGGTTTATGAGATAAGACAGTGAATCCTTATATTAAAGTAGGAAATTAGCTGTAATTTCAATGGGTCAATTTCCACAGTGGCACAGTTGCAGCTTTTATTCTGAAGTTTTGGGGATATAGTCCTAAACCATACTGATTCATAATTGTGAACCATAAACCACACTGATTCATAATTCCATAAGGAAAGGCCTCAAACCTGGGGGTAACTCTATATTGATAATAATGATGATAAAGGTGATGGGCTCTTTGGGCATGGCTTGATAGGCATGGCAGGGGAAAGGATACTGCAAAATATCCAGTCAGAGGAGGTATTTGCCAGTTCTCTGAACTACTAAAAATTTCCTCTACCAATTNGCTTGGTAGGCATGGCAGGGGAAAGGATACTGCAAAATATCCAGTCAGAGGAGGTATTTGCCGGTTCTCTGAACTACTAAAAATTTCCTCTACCAATTCTCCAGAACTGGTCAGAACCTGCTGAATACCACCTCTGCTTTGGAGGCAAATTTCTTAGGAGTTCCCTTTAAATTCCTTCTCTGAATTCCACTGTCAAATGTCTGCTTACTTTCCATGTCCACTTGATCAATGAGCTCTGGTCTAAGTAAACTGTTCCTAAATAATTTGGCTTCAAATGCTACACTATGCTCTCTGAATTGAGCCTAGTAATTATGAGACTAGAGCACTGAGACTAGGGCAAAGAGTATTATTTGCTCTGATCTATGTATTCAGAACAAAAATATGGTCTATTGTTGAATATTAGCTTAATAAAATTATTCTTTAAACAGATATGTTGAGAAATTAGGGAAAAATTAATAATTTTGATTGACATAAATGACAACATTAAAAGCAAATGCTGTCTATTAAATTGAAATAGCTGGGTCTGAGTTAACTTTCAAAATGAGAATAGACAATAATTTCAAGAAACATGCTTGATGTTTTAGAGACTTTAGAGACAATGTTTAATTTATCAAAGGAAATAATTAGCACACTTTGTGGCAGCCACTGATGGAATTTATTCACTTGGAAGGCATTGGTTTGGTTTCCTGTCATTAAAACAACATCATGTCCTTCCTTTTCTATTAAAATAAGAAGTCACTAAAAGGAAATGAAGAGGTTTTTTGGCAGTGTTCTCAAGCAATGATTTAAGGCTGTTACAAGATAGCAACTCTATAACACAGGCCAACAAATGTATTTTAAATGATCAAACTTGAAAACAGTATGCTGCTTTCTTTATATGATGGATTATTTGCAGCCTAACAGAACTTGCTTGGTATAATTGCCTCAATATTTTTGTTAGAATCAGTGCTGCAGTATTATTTATGATTAATAATTTTCTTTGCATGGTTTTGTTTTTCACATCTCAAAGAATATTTTGGCTTTTGTGGATTTTACTTGACCATGTAGTAGCAGTGATTGTTTTGAAACAAACTGTTACAATATATATCATGCACAAAAAGGCAGTTGACCTAAGTCTTTAAAAAAGAGGTTGAAATCATAAAACATAAAGTGATAAATACATCATCATCTAGTAATGCATGATTCTTGAAGATTATAACCAGGGAACACTGAAGGGAGATGTGGGAGATCTTTTACATAAATAGGAGCAGTGCAGTGACCAATATTTCAAAGGAAGTTTTTCTGCCAATGATTTCAAACTCACTGAATCCCTTCAAGACTAGGGCATCTCTTGGTTCATTCAAATACTAATTCCTGGTCATCTAACCATCATTATTCAAATACAGATTGACCACAATTACCTTGGTTCATTCAACATGCTGTTTCCTAAACAAGATTAGGTATATTAGACATATTCTAATGTGCTAAACCAGAGCCTAACAAACCATTTTCTGGTGTTGTAAAATGTATATGCCCAGCTATTGTCATATTAAAACATGTTAAGGTTATACCCATTATTCACATATAGGATATCCTTGCTTAATTATTATTTCAAATTATGACAGGTCCCCAAAACACCAAGGAATACTAAGAACATATTGCCAGGTAACCAGGTGAATTCAATAGCATTTTAAACACATTATTTCTGTCCATGAAATGATGAATATACAAGCCCTTTTCTGCAGCATTTGGTCTTTTAAAAGACTAAATCTGGGGTTATAAAGATACCAGACATTTTACACAAAAGTCTGATGGCAATGAGCCAAATGATGATCTTAGTCCAGAAGAAAAAAAGACACAACAGAGTCATAACACTTCCACAACCGTTGGGAAAAGTAGATCGATCTTAGTGTAGTCTAGTTTCTCAGTTTAGATCAATGCTTAGAAGAGCCAGCACACAGAGTCATGTCTTATTTTTTTGCAAATCTTAAAACTCACACATCTAATTCAGGATAGAAGAGATTTGATGCTCTTCATATCTGTTTTATTTTTATTTTTCCTATGGCAGTTTATATCACACAGTCCAGCAGAAACTTCAACATTTACGTTCACAAGGTGTTGGTGTTAAACTCAAAACTCATTTCAGCATATAATTGCAAAGATTTTTAATATTCTTCCTGGTTTATAATTCCTGAATTGTCATAATCTAATATTTTCTCTATAGTTATATCTTATCAATAAATTTAGAATTAATTAAGGAGTAAAAAATGACTACACTATTTCTTTTTCCTTTTGCACTCAGGAAAAAAAAAATACAATTTTATTATTTTGTTTTTTCCCATATATTAGTGTCTTTTCTTTTTTTACTGAAGTTCAGTAAAAAAAACATGGTTTACTTGCAAGACTATTTTGTCATTGTTAAATTTTGTCAAGTTAAAGCCTGATTTTGTTGCTGAATTTCAAATGAAGATATAAGATCAGAGCTGGCTAAGATTGTCATGTTGTCTCCTTTAATTTGAAAAAGTAAGGCTAGGCTTAGGAGAAGCCCATAAAAAAAGACTTTATGGCTCTCTGCAAGTCTGACATAGAAACTCATGCTCAAATCCTTCTCCCAGCTTCTCACAATTACATTTCCTCAGGAACAAAGGAAAGGAATTAGAAACAGGATAATGTAGCCTTAAATCATTTCTCCGAGATTTGGCTTTGTAATGAAGCCACATTGAAGGGAAGGGAACTTAAGCGTTATCCTACATTGTTTAATATAGTACACAAAAGAAAGCACAGGATGTCGTCTTTGCTTTTAAATTTTTTTAAATATCATTTTTAACAGGAGATAGGACACATTGTGCTTTCTGTATAAAGGTTCTGCATGAGACTGCTAAGCCCTGTGGTATCCATTAATTAACACATTGATATTTTGAATAACCAAAGACAAAATACAGGTACTCTTTGAGTCCAAAATGTCTGCTGCTAAGTGAAACATTTGTTAAGTGAATTTAACCTATTTTATGACTTCTTTTTCACAATTGTTAAGTGAATCCTTGCATTTGTTAACTTAGTAAAATGGTTGTTAATTGAATCTGGCCTCCCCATTGACTTTTCTCATCAGAAGGTTGCAAAAGGGGATCACTGCAGTCATCATAAATATGACGCAGTTGACAAGCATAAGAATTTTGATCATGTGACCATGGAAATGCTGCAATGGTCATAAGTGTGAAACACGGTCATAAGTCCCTTTTTTAGTGATGCTGTAACATTGAATAGTCACTAAATGAACTGTTCCAAGTTGAGGACTATCTGTAACCTTACAGAATTAAACTCAAAGATGTGACAGGTCAAACAAACTTAATATTGAAGAAATAAGCAACATATACCAGACTTACCATTGGATTTCCAGGATTAGAAATTATATCATCATTAGTATCTCAGTATAAANTTAAACTCAAAGATGTGACAGGTCAACAAACTTAATATTGAAGAAATAAGCAACATATACCAGACTTACCATTGAATTTCCAGGATTAGAAATTATATCATCATTAGTATCTCAGTATAAAATTTTGAATATGTCAGTTAACTTGAGCTAAAGGGAAAGTTATGTTCTTGGCACAATACACAACAAAATCAAGCTTTTCTTACGAATTTGTTCTTTGAATGCTGTTATTTGTCTACCCACTATTCATTTTGTTTATGTATTTTTTATTTATTATTAAATTCATTTGCTGCCCATCTCACAGGGTGAAGCAACTCTGAGCGGCTTACAATGTGATAGTCATTCCCAGTCTGGAAGACATTTCTTTCTACCATTTAAGGCACTTCAACCTAAATGCCCTACTTTAGAATCAGCCTTCCACTACTGTGGTTTGTGATCATTGGTGGAGCTGACTGATGCCATAAAGTTGTTTGCTTTGCCATAAAGTTGTCTGCTTTAAATCATTTTTTAAAATTCTGTTCCAATTTATTGCAAAGACTAAACTACTATGGTTTAAATTGCTGTAGCTTTGGAATCTATGAATAGTCCAGTTTCCTCCTTTGTCTTGCCACCCTCACCCAGATGCTAGGTCAGAAAATCCTTAGTTTTCCACAGTCTCAAAGTTCTTCATCTTGTTCCTGGAATTTGTCACTTAATTTGTGCCTTGCTTAGAACATACTCAAGTCTCTTCAAGTATAGTTGCTATAGTTGAGATATATATATATGTTTTTAAAATTTTTGCGGGTACTTACATGTGTGCTGTTCAGCTTCCTTCGGGTATTATCCCACGTCATTGTAGTGCTTTTAAAGTTGTTAGCAAATGTTTTTTTTTTTTTTAAAATTATTAATTATTTTAACAAACAAACAGATACAAACAACACAAAACAATAAGAAACATATAAATTTCTTTTTTGGACGGCAGTTTGGATCCGCGAGTTACATCTTTTTGTACAGAACATTAAATTCAAGTTCATTGCTTACTTTTAATATAGCATTCCATTTCTTATACTATTTTACATTTCTATATCGGCTTCTCCCCTCAGTTTTTCTATCTCTTAATTCTATTATAGTTTATTTCTCTCAGATTTAAATCATCTTAAACTATATATCCTTTGTCTGTCCTGTTCAGCTGTCTATTATCTTTTCTCATTAACACAAACATTTCTTCTGTAATGACTGTTGGAGATAATTGGGCCTTATCATACTATCCTTCCGCCTAGTTTTAAAGCTTAACATAACACATAATTTTCATTCAATTTCTGCGTAGTACAATTTAAAGATAGAACTCAATAATTTTGTTAAATAGAAGAAAAAAAAATTTTTTTTTTAAGTATATAATATAATTAAACAAGCAATCCATAGCAATTAATTATATCATTAAAATTATTATTCATTTAAGTCTTAACATTTTACACAATCCTTTCTCAATAAAATATCATGCTTCTATGGAACATTTATAAATTTTGCTTAGTTACTTCCCCTATTTCACTTATGTTTTAAAGTATTATACAATGACAATGTTCCCATTTTTCTTTAATTCAATAAATCAAAAAGAAGCATGAAAATATATATAAGAAAAAATTCAATCTGGTTGCCTACAAAATCACATTAAAGTCCTCAGAAAAAGAAGTAGTAAGGAAAGAATCCAAGCCTAATTTGACATCACTTTAAAAACGCCGCTTAAACAATTCCAGTCAAACAAAAATAAAGTCACAGGTTTCTTCTTTGTTCAGGATATCCTTTCAGGTCTCAAGCCAATTTACGTTTACAAAAGAGTTTCTCACCCAACCGACACACATTCGTCTCAAGCCACTTTCCTTTTCGGAAGCTGTCCGACTTCAGCACGCTTTGGAGGCGGTGCCTTTCCCACTCGCCAGTCAAAAGGGCTTCTCCCGGATCAAACCAGAGATTTGGCGATATGCTCTGGGATCCTGGGCTGTTGCCCTTCTCAATCCCCTCATCTCTACGGGACGTGTTTAGGTCATGTTGAGGACCGCGACAGGGGCGAAAATAGTCAGCTGGCGATCTCAGAGCCGGCCGAGATCGGGCAGCTGTAGCACCGCGGAGAAGGAACTCCGCTTCTCTCCCGTTGTAGCATATGTTTGTGTGTTCTGTCGGTGGGGGCTTGGCAGTGGTGGTTAACAAACTGATACCTAACATGAAGAATGACAGCCCAGACCCAGCACCATTAGGCCAGCCACAAGATGCTACCACCACAGACCCAAGCCCCCACCTGAACAGAACAACCCCAGCCAATCGGAAGCATGCAGACAAGCGCCCAACCAATTCACGATCACAGCCAGGCACGCCAACCAAATGAGAAACACCCCCAAGCGCAATGTCAGAAACACAGCCAAGCGGCCCGCCACCGCAGGTCAAGTCACACCCCGCACTGGCAGAAAAGATAAAAAGAAAAAAACAGCTATGCAAGCTCACATTACATCTTAGAAGCAAACAAGGCCGGAAGACCACAGGCCTGAAAATGTTAACAATGAGATTGCGTCGAAAGTACGTTGCCAAATACGTTTCGCATATTTAACCGTGGTAGAAAGCGCCTGATACACCAAAGATCCATATATAATATATATAGTATATATATATATATATTAATATATATATATATATATATATATATATATATGTTTTTTTTAAGCTCTTCGCGGGTACTTACATTGTGCTGTTTAGCTTCCCTTCGGGTATTATCCACGTCATTGTTAGTTCTGTTAAAGTTGTAGCTCATTGTAGTTCTGTTAAAGTTGGTACAGAGCGTTTCAGCAGAATCTGTCATCTGCCATCATCAGGCTTTCCATACAGACACACTTCCATAAGAAGCCTGATGAGTGGCATAAGAAAAACCAAAAAGATATTAGAGAATTCTGCTGAAAACGTTGCTAGCGAACTTTAACAGAACTACAATGAGCTACACTTTAACAGAATACAATGTACGTGGGATATATACCCGAAGAAGCTTAAACAGCACAAATATATATATATAAGTATATATATAATATATATATATATATATATTATATATTATATATATATATGGATCTCTGGTTATTCGGGTTTTCTCGCCGCGTAAGAATTGGAAAGTATCTAGGCAAACGTTCGAGAAGTCTCATTCATCCATCTTCAGGCTTGTTTTCTTAGTTCTCTGTGCTTCCTCGAGAGTTAAGTGAGCCTTGCAGCTTTGCTTTCTTCCTTTTACTTGCTAGTGGGGTGTGTGACTTATTGGGTGGGGGTTTGGCCTGTGTTCTGATTGTAGGGGGGTTGCTGTGTTCTGATTGGCTGGGGGGTGTGTTCTGCTTAGCGTGGGGCCTGGCTGTGCTCAGGTAGTCTTAGTTGCTTGGGGGATTTTGAGCATGGTGAGCTGTGAATCTGTGGTGTTTGGACTTCCGGTGTTCGTGGTCGTGGCCACAGTCTCATGGTGGGGTGGTGCAGTTTGCTTCTTGTATGGGTCAGGGTGTTGAAGTGCGGTAGTGCGTGCAGGCTTGCAGTATGGCTTCTGGTTTGTGAGTCGTCGGTCTTCCTCTCTGTGTGGGTGTGGAGTCTTTTTCTGCGTGGAAGTGTGGTGGTAGCATCTTGATGTGGGCAGCTGTTGTTGGGTGTGGGTCTTGGTGGTGCCACCAAGATGCTACCACCAACACTTCCACGCAGAAAAAAGATCACACCCACACAGAAGAGGAGACACGGACCACAAAACGGCAGAAGCCATACTGCAGCTGCACCAACTACCCACTTCAAACACCTCTGACCCATACAAGAAGGCAAACTTTGACACCCACGCATGAGATGTGGCACGACAGACGGACAGCGAAGCCAAACAACAAGATCACAGCTGCACCGCTCAAATGCCGGCGCAGCACTAAGGACTAACCTGAGCACAGCCAGGCCCCCACCTAAGCCTAGAACACACCCCCAGCAATAAGAACACAGGCCAACCCCGCCTACCAATGCAGACACACCAAAACGCCCCACCCAATCAAGTCACACCCCCACTAGGGCAGTTTAAAAGGAAGGAAGCAGCTGCAGCTCACTTACTACTGAGAAGCACAGAGCTGAAAGAAGCAAGCCTTGAAGATGGATGAATGAGACTTAATCGAAAGTTGCCTAGATACTTCCAATTTTCTACGCGGGGAAACGATAAACGTCAGAGATACAGTACCACAATACAGCTACTCGGAAAACCCTCAGAAAACATTATATATATATATCTATATTATATATATATGATATATATATATATATATATTATATATATATATATATATAATAGTATATATTTGTTATATATATTAACCACATATACAAGGGTTTGATGGAATAGCGAATGCGCTTCGCAAGGTGGTATGTTATCCGTAAGATGGTAGTACCGACACATTAAAAGGTGTGACATGTTCTTTGACATCAGGGGATTTGGTGGAAAGTTGCTGTTCAGAAAGGTTGTGTTGCTACTGTTCATGAAATAGAATTCATAAGGGTGTACCCATCAATGTTTTCAAGCAATGTGCCATGATTAAATTTCTGAAGGATGAAGGAATCCCTTCCTTAACTTGCCAAGTACAGTTGATGGCAGTGTTGCCATGGTCAATGAATGTTGCTGGGACAAAAATATAAATGCAATGAAACAGGCAGAGCTGTTTGTTTAATCATAAACCACATTGATGACCCTCAACTATATCCAATGAATGTTACATGAGAAATGTTGATGACCTGTTTAAGGACTATTGTACTCATCCCAAGAGAAATTGCTGCTATGATTGGCATTTCACATGAATATGTGGGTTACATTCTGGATATTTTTCAATACTGAAAGAATTGAAAATACCAACTTTTCTGTAAGTTGGGTTCCTTACATGCTGATGGGAGATGTGAAAGCATCAGGAGCTGAAATTTGCCCTCACTTGTTCTCACATGATGAGAAGGGATTTTTTTTTTGCAGATTCATAATAGACAATGAAATGTGGCCATTGTTATGAAACAGAAACAAAGTGGAATTGAAATGGAATAGCATTACAAACTTTGCAAGAAAAACTCAAAACCCATATTTCAATAGGAAAAGTCATGGTTAGAATTTGTTGATTCAAATGGCTTTCCTTGTATCTAACTCAATTATTAACTCAGAACAAGATAAATACTTTGCACTATGCAAACCTTTAAACACTATAAAATAGAATTTGGAAGCACAAGCACATTTTCTTGCAAATGACAATACTAGTCCTCATACCTCATGAGCAGCCCAAGAGGCAACTGGAGATTTGGATCTCACTGACACATTCCATCAGCTGTTTAATCTGTATTTGGCATAATCCAACTTCTATCTTTCTCCAAAATTGAGGAGATATTTTCATGGGGATCTGTTTGACTTAGAAGAACAATACTAGTTGAAAAGACAATGTATGGAATTATTTCTTGATGGCTTTATAAGAAGCTTGTCCATCATTGGTAGAAGATGGACTGAATAATATGTTTATAATTATGCAGAGAAGAAAATACAAGGAAAAAAGAACTAATGTCAAAGATTATTTTCTTGTTTCATTTCTAAAAATACAAAGTTACGGAGGTGAAAATGACTGTTCATTCAACACTCATTCAACACAGAAATTATAACTTTCTATTTGCAAAATTCTCAGCAATCTAGCATGTATGCTCCAAGTAGAAATATATACCAAGTGGCATGATTTCCTTTAAGAGATTTGTTAAAATCTGAGTGGCTGTTGCATGCAACTTTTGATAGTTTAGTTGACTTTTTGGACGTTTAGCATGTTTTACAAATCAACCCATTTAGTTAATATATGATTGCACAAAATACTGAAAATATGTTAGGCAATTAACTACATCATATGTGTTTTACAAACTCAGAAAATTCCTGTGCACCTGAACTCCTGTGCTTTTTATGTAGATGCCAATATAAAAATTGCACTATTTTTAAAATGAAAACTGTTTCATAAATTTCAAACTTGATAATCTTTTTTCAATTAAAATAAATATCCAATTTTGGAACTCTGCATGCTCCATCTGAAAAATATGTTATATGCCATGGTACTCATAGATTTTACATTGTTGGCTCCTTATTTGTAAAAGCTTTAGGTGCACAAGTAGGAGCCTGATTCTGCAGAAATTAAAAGAGTTGGTACCACATGATTTGTATGCTTAATTTGTGACAAAAGTTTTTACTGTCTCTGTGCTTCTAACATTGGACATCTTATTAATTCCAGATACTTGTAATAATCTTAGTCATAATAAAATAAGATTAATAATTTTGTGAGCTTGTTCCCTCAATCCTATTCTTTCAAATTCCTTTTGTACTGTAGTTCTGCAATCAATTATACCTTTTCAGAGTTTTGTAGAATTAATATTTATAGATCATCCTTAAAAGAGATTTGTTCAATGAATCACAAAAAGAGCTAGTGTAACCATTCCACTAACTACAAGGTGGTACATTTAATTAACAATTATTAATAAACCATAGTTAAACAACCATGGCTTCATGCAGTGGATGTAAACCCAGTCAAAATGTTATTTTGAGAAATATATTACTGTTACATACTCCTAAAACATATGCTTATAAATTCTGTTGCACTTTATATCACAATAGTGCCCAATGTGACAGCTTTGTAAAAATTGCAGCACATTGTAGCTGTTACCTCATGCTGGACCATGTCTTCTCAAACATTGTCAAAAAAAGAGCCACTTCAATCAAAATGATTAAGTATCTGTGGAATCTGTGGAGAAGGGGCCGGATGGATCATATGATGAAACTTGCATAATTATGCCATCATGCCAATTCTATCACTAATGAAGCTGCATCAGATTTTAGCACACAAATGTACAAGGTCAGCATTTTGGTAATGATATGTAGGTTTGTTTGTTTGTTTGCATTTTTGCAGCTGGTTATGGATGCCATTGATCTTGCCTTATGTACTGTTTGTACTTGGAGCACTCTCAAGAGGCTTCTGCATAGCAACTAGAAAGTTTAACCTACTGGGCCTTCATTCTAGGTAAAAGCATTTATGAATTTGAGTGTAAGACTATCTTGAAGCCAGAAGAATTGCAACAATAAAGATTCCCTTTGTTCATCAACATTTATTAATGGTACTGCTCTATTAATTCCATCTGTTTCTGTAGATCAACATCATCAGGTGACCCAGAAAATGGATCTTTAAACTGCAGATAATGTTTTTACTCTCTCTTTCTTTTTTAAAGTGAGATCATCTTCCTTCAAAGTCCAGCCAAAATTTTACACATGTGCAATGTGAGTGTAGATGTTGAAAATATTCTAAAGTACAACAACAAACAGTCATCTGGATTCTTAAAGGCTAAGTCATTCGCTGAAGCATAACATACGTAAATTGGAGTTTGCAGAGCTGAATGTATTGAACTTCATCCTAACAGTGCATTCCTATCTAGAAACAAGTTTTCCCGATCTTGGTATTTTCCCCCCAAATCAATATTTTCTCCCAGGATGTATATTCTGCCTTCCCAGTTCAACCATGAGCAAGCATAGCCATCCCAATGCTAACTAGGCTAGCATGCTGTTCCTATCCTTTAGTTGCCAGTGTGATACTTTTAGAAGACACTTTAACCAAACAATGAGTACAATTCTATTATCCCATTTATGTACCTCCACAATTGCTATTCCAAGTTGTAGCATTTCTGATATTTGGAGAATTTGTATCACCATCTATATAGTTTTAGATATAAATAGCCTTATCTTTAATGAATTTATTCAATTCATCTTTATAGGACATACAGGTTATAAATACCATAACATTTTATCTTAGCAATCACTTAATTAAAGTATATATTGCATGAAAAAACGAATACAGAATAATAAAATTGAAAGGGACCTTGTTCTTCTAGTCCAACATCTTGTTCAAGCAGGAGATCCTATACCATTTCAACAAGTGGCCATCCAATCTCTTCTTGTAAGCCTCTAGTAATGAAGCAACTTTTGGAGGCAAGCTTCTTCCACTGGTTAACTATTTTGTTAGGAAATTTCTTCTTAGTTCTAGGTTGCATCTCTCCTTGATTAGTTTCCATCCATTGTTTCTTGTCTTGCCTTCTGATGTTTTGGAAAATAAGTTGACCCCTCTTCTTTATTGTAGCCCTTCAAGTATTGGAACACTGCTATCTTGTCAAGCACTAGTCCTTCTTTTTTCTAAACTAGCTATACCCAATTCCTGCAACCATTCTTCATATGTTTTAGTCTCCAGGCCCTTTATCTTCTTAGTTGCTTTTTTATGCATTTAATATCATTTTATATTGTAGTGATCAAAATTGGAGGTGCGGTCTTATAAAGCTTTTATAAAATGGTACTAAATGATTTTAGTCTATGCCTCTGTTTATACAACCAAGGATTTATTAGCTTGTTTTGGCTGCCACTGCACTTTGCTGTTTCATACTTACAGTAAGTGATCATCCACTAGAACTCAAAGGTTACTCTCACAATTACTGTTTGTGAGCCAGGTTTTACCTAATCTGTTCTTGTACATTTGATTTTTCTTGGTTAGCTGTAAAAGCTTACTTTTCTCTACATACATCTTACATTTTCTACATGAGTCATGAAGGTGCAGTGGTTAGAGTGCAGTACTGCAGGCTACTTCTGCTGCCTGCCGGCTGCCTGCAATTTGGCAGTTCAAATCTCACTGGGCTCAAGGTTGACTCAGCCTTCCATTCTTCTGAGGTGGATAAAATGAGGACACAAATTGTTGGAGGCAATATGCTGACTCTGTAAACTGCTTAGAGAGGGCTTAAAGCATTGTAAAGTGGGATATAAGTCTAAGTGCTATTGCTATTAAATGTCATTTTTTAAAATAATGCTAATGTTTACATCATGAAGTTCCATGATATTTTCTGGCAACAATCAGAAAGTTGTTGGTCACTTCCTTCTTCTGTAATATTTATTTACTTCCCAATCTAAGCCATAGCCTTGGGATTTCCTTCTCATCTCCCACTTATGTATTAAGAACCTAAACAAGAATTGGAAAATAATTGAATGATAGTATTATTTGTACTGTATGTTTAAACAATATTATGATTGGAATTGAAATAATGTATTGAAACACTGAATATTTAAATAATGAAAGTCTATATTTTAATTCAAATATATGTATTAACATTAGAACTACATAAGTTGAGGAATGTAACAAATATGATTTAATAGCACTTTTTAAATTTGTACTAAAATGTATGATACCCAGGCCTACACTGTTAACACTTTGAACTTTGATATGGATATATTGTAAAATTAAAAAAAAACTTGAAACCAAAAGAATGGGAAAATAATATTTTGGGCTGAAGTATAAATAAAAAAATTAAAATGACTTAAGGTTCTTTCAGGAAAAATGTGGAATAAAGTTTGCATAATTCTAAGGTGGGAAGCAGTGTTAGTACACAGGCTTCTAAAACTACTGCCCACTCTTTAGCAACCACTTCCTGGTCAATGAGGGGATAGCAGGTCAATGAGGGGAAAAATCCAGTTCAGATCTCTTCTAAGGCTGCATATCTACTTTGGTTTTAGGATGAAATTAAATACTCCAATAACTACAAAGATGTTATCATATTAGATTACACCAGAAGTATGTAATTGCAATATTCTCTCCATTTCATCTTTTGAACAACATTATGGGAATCAAAACAATCCAAAAATGCAATTTATTGCCTTTCTATTCCAGATACTATAATATCCTTTCCAAAATTCCAGCTTCTATTATTCCAATGATGATGGTAATGGTTATGATAGTTATTGATTCTACCCTATAAAATAGTCTAATTGTAACTTGTGCAATTATTAATATTTCAGTATTGCTTTTTGATGTTTTATTATAGTTTTTTGTTCAATGTCCATGTTGGGTTTTAGACTGTATTTTAATAAGCCACTATTAAATCTATTGTGTTTTGGAAAATCCAGCAAAAATATATAGAACTATAAAGTGTGGCATTTTGAAATGAAGATAATGATCAGCAAATAAAGCAAATATGGATTGCACAAAGTATAAACATTAAAACCGTTATAGGAACAAACAGTCAGCACAAGAACCTGAGATTTATCCTGAAATAACAGGCCAAGTACTATTAAAATAAAACCATCTAAGAGGGTGCAAAGCAATGCCAGACCCAGACGTAACTTTTATAAAAGAAAAAGAGATCCTAAAGGAGATCAAGATCACTATGGGAACATGAAACTTACATAACCTGACACATTTCCAAAAACAGATACTGTAAATTGCAGAAAAAATACCATTCAATACCATTAACTCTTACAGTATAAAGACTTCAAATAGATGTTTTCTAGTAATATAAACAATATGGATCTTAATAATTTGAATCTGAGTTGGAGTAATTTATGTTCTTCAGACTTAAACTATGATAACATTAATCTTTTACTTTCAAGAAAGATTTGTTTATGTGATAA
Source organism: Laticauda laticaudata (assembly GCA_004320025.1). NCBI lineage: Eukaryota > Metazoa > Chordata > Lepidosauria > Squamata > Elapidae > Laticauda > Laticauda laticaudata. The sequence goes on along the minus strand of BHFT01022862.1, from coordinate 12,103 downwards.
ACAACTTTATTTTAATCTCATTTATATGATATCTTCATAATGATACTGCCCATTCCATCATGTCTGATTCTCAATTATTATATGGACAAGCTGTCTCCTTATTTTCCAATCATATGTGGCTTCCTTCAGTTCTTTTATGCTTCAGCTGGTGTTGACTTTGATGGAGTTCAGTTGTTGTGTTCTTTGGATTTTTTAAAAAAATATTTGCGGTGTATTGAATTTATTATTGTAAGATCAAAGATTTTTAAGTTGCAAATCAATTTGGTAACCTACATTGCTTGTTTTGTGGAAAAAACATAAAAAATAATTCCTTCAAAATATTTTACTTTGTATTTAATTGTGCAAAGGCTGCTGACATGTAAATAATGATTATTCAATAAAAGATAATCCTTCAGCCATTTTATAATTATGGAAAACATAATAATTTCCCATCTGCTTTGTTTTGAAATGCTTTTCATTTTGAAAGAAAGAAAATCAAGCATGTTGTGTTTACTAAATTGAAGTAGAAGGGCTGAAAATGTTTCAAAATCCAAAATGAGTTGATACCCTTCTTTCAGAGAAAGATGAACTGTCCTTATGTTGGACCATAACAGAGAGTAACAAAGTACAGAGTTTCCTGCCTGAGCAGAGAATTGGACTAGAAGACCTCCAAGATCCCTTCCAACTCTGTTATCCTGAGATCATCCATATATTGTACCATAGCTATCCTCCTCAATGATTATTAGAAATCAAATAAAAGAAACACTGAGTTCATGCCATCAATATTTTCTACTGGATTTAAACAGTGTTTGAAGCTATAAAGCAGGAATGGGCAGCTTATTGTTTTCCACATGTCCTTGGTCTTTAGCTTAAATATTAATTCTGCTTCACAATCAGAGGTGGTATTCAGCAGGTTCGGACCAGTTCTGGAGAACCAGTGCGAAAATTTTGAGTAGTTCGGAAAACTGGCAAATAGCACTTCTGACTGGTCCTGCCCCCATTTATTCTTTGCCTCCTGAATCCCAGCTGATTGGCTGGGTCTTCTTTTATTGCCCTGCACAGGAGAACAGAACTGGAAAGCAGGTTAGTGGGGTGGGGAGGGAATGGGATTTTGCAATCACCTTTCCCTGCCATGCCCACCAAGCTAGGCTCACAGAAGCAGTAGTAAAAAATTTTGAATTCCACCACTGTTCATAATAGTAAATATAATTACTTCATCCCATAAGGTGTTCTTCTATATGATTGGATAATTTTCATCCAAGATGAAATTCATTAATTAATTTTAAAACTCTTGCCTCTTTGAATTGTATTTATTGTTTTTATTTTGTTTATTTTCCCTGTGAGATAAATGGATGGTTTTAAAATATTATAAATATATATAAAAATAGACTCTTGCATGATTTCATTTATTATTTCTGTAGTAGTGGACTGGATATATGATATTCCATATGAAAACAGAACATAATTCTTTATTGGCCAAGTATGATTGGACACACAAGGAATGTCTCCAGTGCATTAGCTCTCAGCATATATTAAACAACAAGTGATAGATTATGATCATCATAAAAAAATAAATAATAAAATACAACATATAGTGATAGTCATAAGATACTAAACAGTCAATCAATCAATCAATCATAATAGGATACTAAATAAAAGCAATCAGTGTAAATCATGAGATACAAACAACAATGTTATAGTAATGAGAAACTAAGAAAATTGGTAATAGGACAGATGAGAAGGTGATTTCTACTGGGGGATTTGACATCCCAGGGCATAAGACAATATTGTGAGAATTAGTTGTTTAGCAGAGTGATGGCATGGAGGAAAATAACTATCTTTGTGTCTGGTTGGTTTGGCATGGTTTGACATAGTATTGTCTTGAGGGAAGAGTTTGTGTCCAGGATGTGTCTTGAGTTTGTGTCCAGGATGTGAAGGGTCAGTAGCAATTTTCACAGCCCTCTTTCTGGCTCATGCAATATAAAGGCAAGCTGGTTGAAAGTATTGTTTTTTCTGCAGTTTGAACAATCCATTGAAGTCTGTGTCTGTCCTGTTTGGTTGCTGTGCCCAAACCAGACAATTATAGATGTGCAAATGACAGACTCAGTAATTCTTTTGTAGAACTTTAACAGCAGCTCCTTGGGCAGTCTGAGCTTTCTGAGTCGGCACAGAAAAACATTCTTTCTGAGTTGATGCAGGAAGAATAATCTTCCTGCGCCAACAATATGTGTTTTTGATTGTGTTTTTTGTGTTAGGTATCACCCTACTATTGGTACTGTGTTGTCCTGTATTGTAAGAGGTGGTAGAATAGAAAAGCTTCTCCTAAAATCTACTATCATCTCTAGAGGTTTGAGTTTGTTCAATTCAAGATTGTTCTGGCTGCACCGCAGGGCCAGTTGTTCAACTCCTTTCTGCAGATGCAGATTCACCATTGTCTTGAATGAGACCAATCGCTGTTGTATCATCTGTAAACTTCAGTATTTTAATAGAGGGATCCTTTGAGATGCAACTGTTGATATATAGAGAAAAGAATAATTGAGAGAAGGGGAACACTTGGAGGGGCTTCTGTATTAATTATACAGGTATCTGATGTGATTTTGCCTATCTTTACCTGTTTATTTGTTAGAAAGCTTATGATCCACTTACAAGTGTAGTCAAGCAGAGCAACCTGAGTTCCACATTCCATATTCATTCAACACTTCAAACTGCTGAAGATTCAGTGCTGTATGGATAGGAACATATATGATGTCAGCATGAATTTATTTTTTGGCATATTAATTTTAATATACACAATAGAAAGTACATATTGTGTTCTTATGGGGGTAGGTACAGTTAAATTGTACTCTTGTTAATTTCTTCATTTTTGTTAAGTATTCTCTCTCTCTCTCTCTCTCTCTCTCCCCCCTCTTCCTCCTCCTTCGTCTTTCCTTTCCATTCTTTCTTTTTTTATATTAAGACACTAACATCATACAAAACTGAGCTCAGTTTCAAATACTCCTTTTTATTCCACTTGCTCCATCTAATCAATCTTTTACTGACAGCAAAACAAGCAAGAATATTGACATAGAATGCCTCTTTGCTATTAAGGCTACACAATCTCAAATGGATATATTGGTCAGTGGCTGGGGTTCAAAGACACTAGTTTATTTGTTTAGGCAATAATTGTCTCCTCTGCATTTAGAGAGGCCTTGAAATCACTTCTATGTTTAGAAACAAAATTGCTCTACTAAAGCTGCCTGAAATTGCATTTCTCCTTTTATAGAGCTCTGTTTATTCCTGATACCCTATTTCCCAATTTACTCACTTATGGCATTTGATTGATGAATGTGCATCTTCCTGACATATTATAGCCCAGAACTCTGGAAACCTTTACAATTTGCCTGCAGGCTATGTGGCTACCACTTCCAATTCTCACAGACCTTGGCTTTTATTCTTTTACTTTGGAGTATGTTAATGGGGGTGTGGATGTGTTACTTGTTTAAGATTGATTTTTAAAAGTCATGTGGTCTTTTATTCAGTTGTCTTATAATTCTTTGCATAAAATAAGTCCATTGCATTGAATTTTCATGTGAACTTGAAATGGAGACCAAATTTAATGTTCTTTAACAATTAATTGATATCTTGGGAGCAAAGAATGAAGCAAATTTTGAATATAGTATATTTTATATGCTGGAGCTGGTTTATTTGGGGAATCATATACCTAGACATAAGTAGCTAAATAGATAAAGTAAGATTGAGTTTATAAATGAGTTTATGCCACAACATTGAACAAAACTAAGAGTCCAAATAAAGAAAGATGAGGGTCGGTATGACACCACTGTTTTCTAAGCTCATGTTGCTGGCAAAGTATGTGAAATATAAATCTGCTTAACATTCTTATATCAGTTTAGATGAATTAGCTATACTTCCTTGGATTTAAACTCAGAGTCAACTCTCAGATAACACTAGGATCCAGAATATCTTTGAACTACAAATTATTAGTGGCTAATTAAAATATGATGAATCTATTTGTCCATCTAGTCTTTATTTTGTTTTATTATTTTTAGAGCTAAAGATATCTTCAGTCTGATATATTTAGTCTCACAAACTATTTGAATTCTTTTTTAACAATACACACCAAGAGTTAATCTATATTTTTTCATAAATCAAACAGATATGTTACTTTTGTGCTAGGGTTCTAGAACATACGTAGTAGCAATGTGCTGTGTACTAGATAATCAGTTCAAATTTCTTCATCTTTCTACCCTCTGCAGTAGAAATAGAAGCTACAATTAACAAAATTCCTTTCTACACAGCAATGAAAGTTTTAGCGATTTTATCAAGATAATGTTCAAGCAGCACTATTTTCAATGCATTTCAGGATTCTTATTACTTATCAGTTAATTACTACATTATCTCCTTCTCACATCATTCCACGAAAGCCTCATCATCATGTGATCATCCAGCTTTCGCTTTCTTAATTCCTTTACATCCTTATTCTTGGGGTTTTTTGTGTGTATGTGTATCCTGTCAAATTTTTCTTATGGCAAGGTGTAACATGATTCTTTTGTCTCTCAAACAAGCTGAATGATTTTCCTTCTTCAAAGAAGATTATCAAGTAGTCAATATCAAGACATTTGGAGGTAATGTGCCAGAATGGGATGCTTAGGCATGGATCCTTGGCCGGGCCTCCTTCACCCCCAGCCACCCACTTCAGTCCATTTACAGTCAGCTTTCTTCATCAGCTGGCCCTGCCCCAGCCATTTTCCATGACCAATGGTCACCTGGCCATCCGCCCCTTGCCCTTTATCCCTGACCATTTACCCAGACACTGTTTGACCAGGGACTTTGACTGCATGGGTCAAATAGCCCCCAGCCAATCAGCTGGCAGGCAGAAGCAATAGTGACGCAGGAGCAGCTTGTGATTGATGATGGGTGATTGCAGGGGCTATTGGGGGGCAAAGTACAATGCAAGATTTTGGACCTTTGCAGATCTTTCATCAGGACCAGAGGGTGGGGCTGCAGTGGCAGGAGGGGCTACTGGGGCCATTGGAAGGGCAGATAGGCAAGAGTGTATTGGGGGGACCAGGAAGAGAGAGCGGGGCACTTCAAGGGGACTTCACAAAGACAGCTTGGCTCACCACTTAGTCAGCTCCAATGAAAGAGAGGAGGAGGGACAAGGCCAGCATGGCATATGGTGTTGCAGAGGGGCTGGTGGGAGAATAAAGCAAACAAACAACAAGGCCAGTGCAGCTTCTGAGATTGCAAGGGAGCGTGGGGAAGGTTCAGGTAAACAGCAAGGCCAACGTGGCTCCTGGCATTGCAGCAGGTCTAGGGGGAGCATGGCAGGTGAATCGATGTGGTGTGTGGCTTGGACGCAGATGAACTGCCTATTAGGCATCAGGCTGGAGTGGCAATAGTAGGGTTCAGTTGGGGATGTGTGGCAGGCAAATGACAAGACTGGCATGGCTTCTGTGATAAGAAGGGCATGGGGGGAGGGCACAGGTGAACAGCAAGGTCACAGTGGCTCCTGGCATTCCAGAACAGCTGGGGGGTGCAGCAGATAAATAGATCTGGCGCACGGCTTGGAGGCAGCCATACTGCCTGTTAACCATCAAGCTGGAATGGCAATGGCGATGCTTCCCCAAGCTGTGTGCCACCTTTATTCACCTGCTGCATCCCCCCCCTGCAATTGCAGAAGCCACACTGGTCCTCCTGTTCACCTTCAATGCCCCCAATACAGTAAAATCTTTCAAAGGGTCTTAATCTTTCCAATATACAAAAATATTTTATGTTTAAGATTTGTACTACCCCAGGCTAAGGTATAACTAACAGTGCTGTTTTCCAGATTACCTGATTAAATAAAAGAAATATATTGTTTGTTCTAGTACATTAGTCTAACTTCACAGAAACATTTATCTTTTTTACTACATAGTTGTTAACCATACTGAGCACTGTGAAAATATCTTCACACAAGATTATTCTATTTTATATGTTCTTTTCTTCGAAGCAGATATTACTGCCAAAAACAAAAGTAACTTGTAAATGAAAATAGTAAATGAAAGGTGCGTACAATGCCTCCTTATTTTCAATAGCTTTGGTTTTAAAAAAAAGAGGAGAAAAAAAATTTATAGGTTGGTTTAATGGTCTAGGCATAGCTAGATTTGTATCTTTCTAAGAGCTTTATCTAAAAAATTTCTGGCATGAACAGGGATATTTTTTCAGCTACCAGAGAGGTTCCAATTAATTTCCAAATATTATTAGACAAGAAAATATCAAAAAGAAAAAAATATTTAATCTTCTGGAAAAGATTTGATATATTGTAATACTCGTATCTGCATATCATATGTATGTGAATAGCCAAAAAACTTTATTTAATCCCTGTAAAATTCTGGAATATCTGATTTGACATAAGAGTGGTTTGTATGTTCCTAAGTAACTTTTAAAGTCAAGGAGCCCAGGACAGAGCTGCTTTCCAATCCAAGATCAGAATCCTGACAGAGATCAGATTAAAAGCAGAAGTGTGGGAAATTTTAACTCTAGAACTTCAGTCTTAATTTCTTTGTATCATTTCCTTCTGTTATAACTTCATAAGTCATTTCTCCTACAGAATATATCCTGAAGCAATATTTGTTCTGGGTTTATTTATATATTTATTAGGTTTGTAATCTGTTATGCTGTTTCTGTTTAAAGGTCCTTCAGCAGATGCTAGCCAAGGTTAAACTGAATTGACTGAATTCCTGCAAAACATACTATTCACTTAGAGAAAATCTGTGTGGTTGCTCAGAGTCAGCACCAACCTGATGACTCAAATTGATTAATTAATCAAATATTATTAATTAATCAAATAATAAATATTATTTGATTAATTAATAAATATTTTTAGGAGATACATGATTGCAGTGTTCCAATATTTCAGGGGCTGCCACAAAGAAGAGGGGGTCAAGCTATTCTCCAAAGCACCTGAAGGCAGAACAAGAAGCAATGGGTGGAAACNCTGAAGTAGTGTAGGGTATCCTGGCGAGGCAATGGGTTGGACTAGAAGACCTCCAAGGTCCCTTCCAACTCTGTTATTCTATTCTATTCTATTCTATTCTGTTCTGTTCTGTTCTATTCTATTTATCCCTCAAATGCAGAACAGAGAAATAAATACAAATGTTCTTATTCTTATAAATTGATTGATTTTGATGCTCCCTGACTCCTCAAAATGGATTTAAACATTAATATAGTAAGCTAAATGTTGACACACCAACATGAAAAAGCACATTATTCTTCTATTAGTAAGGAACTAAACCATTGTAAGCATAGTAATTGTTAATTCTATATCAATGGACTATCTTCCTAAATAAAATTAAATTTCTATTATGGCGGGGACCAGCATATATTTTTCTAAATAACATCCTCAAATGATTGTATGATCCCTTGGCTAATAATAATGTTGTGCTGAAAGCAGCTTTGCACTTTTGGATTTTTTTTCCCCTTGACGAAGGGATAAAACAAACAAACAAAAAAGACTTTGTCTCTTTTTGTCAGAGTCCTTAAAAATTTATTTCAAAATACATTTGGTGTTCCTTTTAAAATTTATTTTAAATTTAAGAAAAGTCAAAAGATGATACTGTTGCTATTGCCACTTTGTCTTGCCATTTCGCCTTGTTTTTCCTGGTTGCCAACTAATTTATTTCTTTTCTTTTTTAACTCCCATGGTGAGTGACTTTGGGATTTAAGCATGAGAAGTCAGAGAAGATGGGCTGCCTAAGCAGCCATTATACCCTGACATACAAAGCATTTCTACATACAGTTTGTGGACTAGTGCCTCCACCCAATTTCATTGAAACCAGAAAAAAATGGAAAATATTTTTCCTTTATCAAATTGAAATTAAATATTTTTTAAATGCTGGGCATATCACTAGTAAAGAATAGTTTAATGTTTCATTAAACTAAGATGTCATTGAAATACAATAATTAATTTCTATCATATTTCAAGATGTCCTTTGCTTACTAATTCACATGACTACAACTTTTGCAAATAACTGGATTTGAATGAACCAAATGGTGGTGTGCTTTGTTCTGGACCTGAAACAGTAATTATGATTGAAAATTTTTTACAATCGTTTATAAGATTATAAGATTTTGTCAAGATTTTGTCAAGATTTCATGTGAGAGGATGGAACAGTCACATTAAAATGTGTACCAGAACAGACCAAATCCATGGGGTTGGTGTGTGGCAGTACAAAAAAGAAATCAAGATGGCAGCTTAATTATATGAGATAGATTTATTAGAGAACAGTATTTGAAGATTTTTTTTAAAAAAAAAGATGGAGCTTTTGCTGAACAATATTTAAATTTCTTCTTATTGCTAGAAGAATAAAGCAAATGTTCTGTTCAGCAGATGTAAAAGAGTACTGAATGTAAAATTCTCCTTGTAAGTGAGAAATTAAGTGCTCAAGTGTCATACTAATACTGCCTTGTTTTTTCCCATTCCTATATCATCATCCCAGGAAAAACAAAATAAATTATTTAGAGCTTTTAGCTTTGCATGAAACTAACATTGCTATGAACAGGAAAAGATAGAAATTTGAATTTTGAATTTTACCTTTATTGTCATTGCATTCCACAAATACAGTGACATTTGAAAGCTACTCCAGCACAGTGCCCCAAACACCACATCACAATCACACTACAAGTATTTAAAAATTATAATAATAATAATAATAATAATTAATATAATTAATAATATAATTAATTAAATATTATAATTAATAATAATAATAATAATAACAACAACACTAGTCTTAAAAACCTTATCGCCTAAATACATTTAGTAAGTAAATAGTTTTAAATGCCACATATTATACATAGGACAATATGCTGTTGAATTCAAGACAATTATTGCCTTTGGAAAAGAAATTGTTTCTCCAGTCTATTAGTGCTCATTTTAAGACACCTGAATAACATCTCCTTGATTGGTAACAGATCAAAAATATGAAATGACCAGGATGAGAACGGTTTGTGGAGATTTTTAGTAGCTCTAGAGAAGGAGTCTGGTCTTCGCAATCTCTTCCAAAGAGAAAGAGAACAACTAATGATTTTTTTGTGCCTGGTGTTTATACTCTTGGAGCATTTCTTATCCACTAACAGGAGTATCCAGCCACACCACACCTTTAACACAATATGCCAAAAGCTCTTGATAGTGAACAGTAAAAAGTAACCAGCAACTTCTCACTCAGACCACTCTTTTTCAGCAGCCTCAGAAAGTGCAGGTGCTGTTGGGCCTTCTTTGGAGTGGCCATAGTGTGGACTGACCAAGTAAGGTTGTTGGGAATATGAGTTTCTAGAAATTTAAAACTATGAACACTTTCCACACAGTCTCCATTGATATATAGTGGGAGAGGCTCTGCATTGCACTTTTCATTTCCTATCTACAGTCTAAATTCTTAAAGGGAAGAAAAGAGTAGAGGTTGAAAGATGCAAAATATAAGCATGGGTGGGGAAAAAAGCTGGTAAAATATAAGCCATATATATCCTATCAAGTATATCTTCACTTTTTCCATGAGAATTTAGGTTTGCATATATCATCAGCTTTAAAATGCTGAAATTTGGATTGTGACAAATTAAAACCTATGATGATTTTGAAAATGTTTCATTGGCAAATATTTAACAAGATTATTAGCCTTATTTTACATTATCAGCTTTAAAAAATAAATGTAGTTTGTTCTTTCATTTCAAAAAATGTACTCCTAAAGTATATTTCCATTTTAAAAATTAAATCTTCATTTAAATTTTGTTAAATGACTTCATTTTTACTTTATTAAAATGTTTTCCTTTTTTCTGCCTTTGTAATACAGACTACAAAACATCTTTTAATTCTTCAAAAAGGATTATTTTTAAAAATGAGAGTTAGTAAATCTAAGATCTAAATATTCTGACAATTATTTGATGATAATAAAGTGTTAGAATTTTCAGTATTACTTTGCTGCTGTCTCATATATATCTCAATCTTTGTGTACCAAAACAAATATATTTAAAACCAATGTGTAATATGGTTTAGAGTTCAGATGGTAAACTGTCATTCATGTAAAACTAAATGAAATCTTAGTATCTTTCTCATTAACCAAAAAGAAAAAAAGATGTCATGAGACTGTGACTTTCTGTGATTAATTCTTGGAATATTAAGCCTATATTATACATCCCACAGATTAATATGCTATCCTCTTTGTAACCCTGAAAATAACAAGATGGTTTCACCAGAAATCAACCAAAAATCTGCTCTCTTAATTTTTGATATTTTTTTTTTAATGAGGAAAAAAAACCAGTGGACTTAAGGATTAAATTGCATCAATTTTATTTTAGCTTCTCACTCACCAAAAATAAGATTAAAGGACTGAAAATGCTGTTCCTCTCCTCTCAGTTGTTGGGAGGCTGAAATTAGTAATGCCAAATAAATACAACAAATAAATATTGCTTCTCTGATCACCAAAAGGGTAAGCTATCCATCTGTTAAAATTATAACTTAGTATTATTTCTAAATTGTACTGCAGCACACATTTAGTTGGAGAGAGAGACTTAAAAAAAAAAAAACACTGACAATTACTTCCATGAACTAGAATATTCAGGGGTTCAGCTGTACATTCCTACATGCTTTACTATTAGTTTCCATTTTTTTCCTCCTGTAGGATATTTCTTTTCTAACGCTGCAGAATATCAGATGGTCTATACAAACAGACACAAAGCTTAGCTATTATAATGCTTGAGTGTGCTGCTTCACAAGCACCATTTATACCACTGTCTAGAGAGTTTTCTCTATCCAATAAATGAAAGTTTACTCTGTGTGTTTGTATGTGTATGTGTGTGCACATCTTGTTTCCTCGATATAATCAGACAGCCGCACGCAACCTGAACATTAGAGCTCCTAATGGCAGGCTTGGAATGAGCTGGCTGAGAAAGCTTGGAGAAGGCTGAGAATGCTTGGCTGCCTGCACTGAGTCATATGTTTGGAAACAAGGCCCTAAGTCACAGCTATCAGCTCCAGTGCTGCTGTTTTTCTGGCTCACGATAAACCCGTCTCTTTCTACCCCAAGTTCAGGCCTGCAATTTAATACAGCAATGACAGCAATTGGTCATCTTGAAAAACATCCTCTACTCCTCAGAAGCTCTTACAAATCACTTATTCTTTTTTAAAAGGAGTGACTCATGCACTGAAGCAGACAAGCTTAGTAAGTCTACATTGTCAATGTATGCTTGAATTAGTTGTGTGGCACATAATGATGGAAGGTCAAATCATAATTTAATTTTTGTACATTTTTTTTTTTAAAACCTGAGTTTCAACAAGACCACCCTCTGCGATGAAGGCTCAGCCAGTTTAGTGGATCCTAAATGTAGATATCCAGGAAGTTTATGATTCCTTTCCCACAAAGCCTCTTTACATATTTGGCTTCCCCTCCCCCCTTTCTTTTTTCCTCCAAAATGTCTTTGGCATTCTACAACCGACTTTAAGATCTGTAGCTTTAAGCTTTGTGAAACATCAGTGGAAAAAATGAAACAGATGCAATAAAAGTGAATGAACTTTTTTAGACAAAGTATAATATTCTTTTTTATATTAATTTTTACCTCTATATCATAAATGCCTAAGATATCATGTAATGCATCTCTAAATGTAAGTGAAGAAAATTTCATTCCTCCCCCACTTCACCCATCTAGAGAAATATGATCACATTGTGCTGGGAAAAAAATCTTCACTCACATCACATATGAACTACAATATAATTAAAATCTTTAGCACACCATTAACTAGCAATCTAATATGCTGATACATTTACATAAGAAAAGATGTCCATGTGCATCTGTGGGTCATGACCATTTAGTTTCTTCTCTTCCTTCCTTTCTTTGCAACTGCATGTAAAGTTGTAGAGTTGTAGAGAAATAAGATAGCAACTTATATCCTGTAGTTTCTTAGAAAACTTTCAAAATCTTTTTGTTGAAGAGATTACAGAGAATCCTTCTTACCTAAAAGGTAAGTGGCTTTTTTTTTTGAAAGAATTTTATTAATTTTTAAAAAACAAACATATACGAACAAAACACAAAACATAAAAACATAAAACATCTTTTTGGAAAGCAGCTTGATCCCGGGTTACATCTTTTTGTACAG
>BHFT01022860.1:0-22683 GCA_004320025.1 Laticauda laticaudata | reverse complement strand
ACAAACAGATCCCCCCTGATACCTCCAGCTCAAACACACCCCAACCAAGCACCCAGATGAAACCTAGCTTCCTTATAAACCTCAAAATTCTTCTCCTTCTCCAGCAGATGATCAAGACGAGATTTCAAACTGGAAAAAGTAGAGTATGCAGAACACAAGGATACATTACAGGTAATCCTCAACTTACAACAGTTCATTGAATGACTGTTCAAAGTTACAATGACACTGAAAAAAATGACTTATGACCATTTTTCACACTTATGACTATTGCAGCATCCCCATGGTCATGTGATTTATATTTGGATTCCTTGGCAACTAACTCACAGTTTTAACGGTTATGACATAGGAGAGAAGCCCTACAAATGCTCCCAATGCAGTGAGCATGGCAACTAGGTGATACATTAGAGAACTCATACGAGGGAGGAACCCTTTGAATGCTCTGATTGTGGGAAAAGTTTTGGTCAGAACTCCGGCCTGGTGATACTCTAGAAGATGCACACAGAAAAGAAATCATATGAGTGTCCTGATTGTGGGAAATGTTTCAGTGGGAATTCCAAGTGATGATTCACCAGAGGACTCATACAGGAGAGAAACCCTTTGAATGTCCCAATTGTGGGGATAGTTTCAGCCAGAATTCCCATCTCATGGTACACCAGAGGACTCACACAGGCGAGAAACCCTTTGAATGTCCTGATTGTGGGAAATGTTTCAGTTTTAATTCCAATCTGGTGAAACACCAGATGATTCACACAGGAGAGAAACCCTTTGAATGTACTGATTGTGGGAAAACTTTCTGTCAGAATTCCAACCTGGTGAAACACCAGAGGACTCACACAGGATACAAGCCCTTTCAATGTTCTGATTGTGGGAAGTGTTTCACTATAAAATACCAGCTCATGAGCCACCAGAGGAGTCACACAGGAGAGAAACCATTTGAATGTGCTCTTTGTAGGAAAAGTTTCAGTCAGAATTCCCAGCTGGTGATACACCAGAGGACTCACATAGGAGAGAAACCATATGATTGTCCAGTTTGTGGGAAAAGTTTCAGTGACAATTCCAACCTGGTGAAACACAAGATGATTCATACAGGAGAGAAATCATATCAGTGCCAATATTGTGAGGAAAGTTTCATTAAAAAATTCCAGCTCACAAGTCACCAGAGGACACACACAAGAGACAAACCCTTTGAATGCTCTTACTGTGGGAAAAGTTTTAGTCACAATTTCCACCTGATGATACACCAGAGGATTTACACAGGAGAGAAACCCTTTGAATGTCCTGTTTGTGGAAAATGTTTCATTAAAAATTACTACCTCATGATACATCAGAGGACACACACAGGAGAGAAACCTTTTGAATGTCCAGATTGTGAAAAACGTTTCAGTCACAATTCCAGCCTGGTGACACACAAAAGAACTCACACAGCAGAGAAACACTTTGAATGTCCTTATTGTGAAAAATGTTTCAGTCAAAGTTCCAACCTGGAGATACACCAGAGGACTCACACAGGAGGGAAACACTTTGAATGCCCTGATTGTGGGAAAAGTTTCATAAGAAAATACCAGTTCACAAGGCACCAGAGGATACACACAGGATATAAACTTTTTGAATGTCCTGTCTGTGGGAAAGGTTTCAATCATACTTCCAGCCTGGTGACACACCAGAGGACTCACACGGGAGAGAAACCGTATGAGTGTCCTGTTTGTAGCAAAAGTTTCAGTCAGAATTCCAACATGGTGATACACCATAGAACTCACATAGGAGAAAAACTCTTTGAATGTCCTGATTGTGAGAAAACTTTCAGTCATACTTCCAGCCTGGTGACACACCAGAGGACTCACACAGGAGAGAAACTGTATTAGTCTCCTGTATGTGGCAAATGTTTCAGTCAGAATTCCAACATACTGAAACAACAGAGGACTCACATGGGAGAGACCTTTCAAACGTGCAGTCTGTGGACAGGACTTCAGGTGTAAATTACTCCTTATTGTATACAAGGAAATCCACATGAGGCAAGATTTGATGAGTTTAGAGAAGGTTTGAATTTCATTCCTGATCTCCCATTGAGAGTGTAGGTGAGAGAATGACTCTTTGAATTCTGGCCTGATTCTTTTTATTCAACACATCTCAGATTTAGACCAGTAGGTGGAGAGAAAAAGGTGGAAACTATTTCATAAAGGCTGTTCAGAAATTGTGAAATTTCTCAAAAAGGTTTTTGGGTGGTAGTTTTTGTATATTGATTGAGGAATTCCACCATGTGGAGTTTCCATCTTCTACCTTGATGTCCTCCGGATTATGTGTGCCATAATTCCCCAGCCCCATACAAGTAGTCCTCAAAATACAACTACAATGGAGCTTGCCAATTTTGGTGTCATGTTATAATAATGGTTAAGTGAAATTACCTTGCTGAACTACCTCCATCCTCTTCTCTCCCTAATGAAGCTGTCAAATGAATGTGCAAGTTGTTAAGTGGAACAGTGGCTTTCTGAGGTCATGTATCCCTGGGGCATATGATAAGTGAACAAATACCCCTTGTGCTAGTGTTGTGGGTAACAATGTGGGTAACTACAACAAATGCAGTTGTAGGCTGCAACAACAGAGGAATAATGTCAAGACAACAAGAAGAGATAGAATTTCTTTGCTGGTGACACCACACTTAGAATACTGTGTCCAGTTCTGGTCACCATGACACAAAAAAGTTGTTGAGACCCTGGAAAGTGTGCAATGAAGAGCTACAAAGATGATAATGGGTCATTAGGAGGGACCTGAGAGCTGTCTTCCAATACTTGAACATCTGTCACAAAGAAGAATGGATTGACTTATTCTCTAGGATGCCAGATGGCAGGACAAAAAGTAATGGTGGAAGCTTGTTAAAATGACGTCCAACTCAGAAGTAAAGAGAAATTGTCTGTCAGTGAGAGCAATTAATCAATGCAACAGCTTGCCTCCAGGGTTTATGCACGTGCTCCATCACTGGAGGTTTTCAAGAATAGGCTGGAGAACATTTGAGTGGGATGGTACATGTAATCCTCTGGTTACAACTGTAATGGAGCCTGCCCATTCCATTTGTCACCTGAGGATTTGTGGGGGTGAATCTCATACCTTGAATGTGATCACTCCCTCCTTTCGCCCACTTGTTAAGTG
Source organism: Laticauda laticaudata (assembly GCA_004320025.1). NCBI lineage: Eukaryota > Metazoa > Chordata > Lepidosauria > Squamata > Elapidae > Laticauda > Laticauda laticaudata. The sequence continues at coordinate 19,539 of BHFT01022860.1, read as the reverse complement.
CACATGAGGAATGTGGGAAGGCCAAGGGAAGACCCTAGTGATGGAACAGGCCACCTGTTGCAGACCACCAAGGCCTCCCCTGACCCACTGAAATACCTCATGCTCCCCACAATTGCTTCTCTGTCCCCCACCAATCTTCTTGCACTGGGTCACTTACCTTGTGAAGATCTGTCTCCTCTCCAGTGCCTCTGTTTCTTCGCCTGCTCCCAGTGAGGGGTGTGAGCAGAGGGAGAGCAAGATGAGAGCCCCTGCTCAGTTTCTCTGATTACCGAGCCTGCCAGCCACTTCTGGAATGGCAGGCAGCTTCAGAGAGTCTCCTCCAAAGGCTTCCAGGCTCCGTGTGGAAAAACGTTTGCACGAAGTGAGGTTTTGGGACAGGGAACTCACATTCCTCCAAGCCCCTCATTAGCATGCAACTACTTTTCCTGCAGAGACTGGAACCTTCTAGGTGCCCTGATCCCATAGAATGTCAGACACCCAATCTCTAAGTAGATGTGTGCCTGAACTCACATGAGACTATACACCCCAGAAGTTTCCAGTTTTCACCCAGATGAAAACTGTTTGAACGACCCTGAGGGGGAGGTTGGAAACGGAACGAATTGACCAAGAGAAAGGAGACCTCTCACCAGGATCTTTCACATCCTTCTGGGTAATCAACCAGCTGGATATGAAGACAATTATCCCCCCCCCCCCCNATCCCCCCCCCCCCCAGTGATGCTTCCAGGAAATGGCATCCACTTCAAATGACCAAGTCATAGAATTCCCTAGGTGTTATTGAAGAGGTCCCCTAAACTAACCTGGGAACAAAATGTTCAGAAACCAACCAATAAACTCGGAGAACAAACCTTCACCTTCAGTTATTGAATAACGTTTGGGTTTAGGAAGTTTTGCATCTAGCAGGAGTACTATGGAGCAGTCAGTTGGCCAGTGGGGTGGGAGCTCATCTCAACCATTCTTGCTAAACACCTCATGCAAGTCCCAGTTCTGCTATGGAATTCGAGGGTCAGCTGTCTTTTGCTCTTGCATTACAGCCGCCACCTCCTGTCTCAGCCTTGGGGTCCCTAGGTCCCTTCTCAGCTCTCCTTTTGCTTTAGTCCTCTGGATTTTAAGAAGCTGTCTCCTCCAGTTCACACAGGGGTTCCATTTCCGTAGCCCTGCTAATCCTAGCATCAGGGGTCTTTCCATACCCAGCACTACGATGAAACCGAACCTCTGTTTTTTCCCCCCATCTGTATTTCTACCAGCTCGGTGATGAATGCCACTGGAATCTCCCTTGCTACAGATCTGCCGAGCTGGCAAAAGGCCACTGGCACCTCATCAATTGCATTTTGAAAATAATTTTGGGACAGTGACACTGAGTGGTAATGGTGGGGGAAGCCAACACTTTAGAAGATATGCCCAAGATCCAGAAGGATCTTGACACATGTGAGCACTGGGCCCCTTCCAGCAAAATGCAATTCAGTGGTGAGAAAAATAAAGTCTTACACTTAAGACAAGAAAAGCTACATGTACATCAATGGAAGAGATTGTACCTTGCTCAACAGCAGTAACTCTGACAGGCACCTAGAAATGCATATGTGCTAGCAATATGCTGTAATTGAAAGTTAATGCAGTCCTAATGTGCAGCACCCGAGAGAGTATCAAGATTGTATGAAGTGTGTTAGTACTGTATTATACTGTATTGGTAAGACTACACTTTGAATATTTCATCCAGTTTTGGTCACCAGGATACAAAAACAGTGTACAAACTCTAGAAAGAGTGCAGAGAAGAAGAACAAAGACATTTAGGTGACTGGAGGATAAAACCTATGATGAACAATTGTAGGAATTGGATACCACAGGGAAGGACTAGGGGTGATATGATAGCAGTCTTTCAAATGTGAAGTTGGATCTTGGTCTGACACAGAAAAGAGGGGCTGACACAGAGGAGAGAGTTAATGGAAACACGATGGATAATACAGTATAACAGATATAAATTAACTAACTGTATAAATGTATATAAGACATTTAACTGCATGTATGGCAAAAATGATGCCAGGATGACTGATTGTTGTCCCCAATTTTGGTCTGAGCCTGGTGCCGAAGAAGCCAATGATAGACACCTAACACGAGGTGCAGGTTTTCTGATTGCTTTTTATTGGAGTACTCCAAGGAAAAAGGCTCCTGGTCAAAATGCCAAGAGCCAAGAACTCAAGATTGAGTAAGTTTTTATACATTTTCACTAAAGGAGAAGGTGGGACAAAGTGAGATAATAAGAAATATCATCGAAAAAACATTTTAGTAATAATTCTACAATTTGGTCTATTGGTCTCTAGCTGTCCCTATTCTCAAGTCTTGGCTAATTAACGTCCTCGGAGTTATCTTATATACATTTGATTGCTGCAGGCCATCTCTATTCCTAACTTTTAGCTGAGGTCTGCAAGTTGTCTAACTCCTGTTACTATTATCAGCTTTCTAATTAGCCAGAGTTCTTACACAAGATTTACACATGTATATTTCCTGTGGATAAAAATTATTTATTCTTGCCAGACAGACTCCACAAATACAGGCTTCCTGATTTACTTTCAAGTGTGTGTATGACCTTGATTTATTTTAGCAAACAGCCCATCAGCCAGTGTCTAATATTTTAATGATGTAATAAATAAAACAATTAGAAAAAAGAGAGAGTTGGTTTATTCTCCAAAGCGCCTAAGAGCAGGGCAAGGAGTAACAGAGGGAAGCTGATCAAAAAGAGATCCAATGTAGAATCAAGCAGAAAGCTCCTGGCAGTGAGAACAAGTGGAATGGCTTGATTCGAGATGGATTCTCCATCAGTGGAAGTTTTTAAGAGGAGATTCGACAGCCAACTGTCCAGAATCAAATAGAGTTGTCTGCTTTGAGACTTGGTCCCTTCCAACTCACACCCTGCAATTCTGTAAGAACTCCATGCACTTGCTCAGCATGCAGCTAATCTTCACAAATTAAGCACACAATTCATTATTTCACTTGGATCAGCTGCAAAGATAGGTTGCTAGCAGTCTGAAAATCACTTGATAGCATGTAATCAGTGAAAACATCTGGCCATAGTTTGAGACGGGACAAGCGCACAAGCCTTTTGGGGGGCCTCTTATTGCCAGACGGCAGTCAGATAGGCAGCATCTGTGACTGGAAAGCCAACAACACCCTAACGGCCTCTCTGGTTGACCTGAAAGGAGTTAAAACCATCGAGTACCGTATTACTAGAAAGGATGGGAGGAGAGAAGAAGCACAAAGGAAGTTCCTCTTCTGGAGCACTCATGGGAACGTGGTGCCGAGAGGGCCTGGTGCCTCTTCCAAGGATCAAAGCATCAGCTGGCAGGCGAGTTGAGGGCAGGTCGGAGGAGAATCCGGGAGCAATTCAGGCTGTTTGGTTCCCTCCACGATGTGGAAGCAGGGAAGCAGCTAGAATGTGGAATAACACTTGGAAGGGATCTTTGAGGTCATCTAGTCCAGCCCCCTGCTCCAGCAGGAGACCTTATACCATCTCAGGCACATGGCTGTCCAGGCTCTTCCTGAAAGCCTCCAGTGATGGAGCATCCACAGCTTCTGCAGGCAAGTTGGTTTAATTGTTCTCACAGTCAGGAAGTGTCTCCTTGTTTCTGGTTTGCTTCTCTCCTTGATTCGTTTCCATCCACTGTTTCTTGTTCTGACTTCAATTTGGAGTTGCACCAATTTGGGTTCTGCCAACCGGTGCACATTTCTGATGGTTGCAGCATCCCACACTTATGATCCCCATTTGTGACCTTCCCAACTCGCTTCTGAGAAGTGAAATGAGTGGGGATGCCAGCAGGAAGTTGCAAGTCACAGCTATGTGAAATTGCCGTTAACAACCCACACGGATTTGCTTAAAAACTGCAGAGGAATAGATGTAAGTTGGCACTATCACGTGATATCATGCTTCATGATTGGGCTGCTTAGTGATGCAGATGCCAGTCCCAAATGCAGTCAGTAAGTGAGGACTACTTCAATAGGAATGTCACCAAGGTGTTTGTGGAAAGTATTTTCTGCCTTATTTGGATTTCAGGACTTCCATGGGCAAAAAGGGTGCTTCAAATCTTGCGGAGGCTTTAATCATTTCATCAGTTAAAGGTCCCACATCTCTAAAAGTAGCTCAAAAGGTTTGATTGTAACCATTTTGGGAGATTTTTGGCAGGCTGAAAAAACATGGATGTTATATAGTTATGAACACAGTACAGACAAACACAATACAGAAGCCTGATGATGGCAGATGAGATTCTGCTGAAACATTGCTACAACTTTAAAAGCACAACAACGTAAAGCTCAAATAACACAGATCGATGAACTTCAGATGTTGTGGATAAAGACCCAAAGAAAAGTCTGAACTGCATCGCATTCGGTAACCCGCCGAAACTTAAAAAAACAAAACTATATATATATATATGATATATTGTAATGTAGTGTATGTAGTATGTATGTATGTATGTATAGTATGTGTGTGTGTCGCGTGATGTGTGTCGTAGTGTGCTCTGTGCTAGATTGACTCCTCTTTTCATCTTCACTTCAGTGAAGTCTATCCCAATCAGTCATGAATGAGATGTTAGATAAAGTACTGATGAGAACCCCGTTGCAAAAGATGTAGCAAAGTTTCAGCAGAATCTCATCTGTCATCATCAGGCTTTCTGTTTTGATGTTTGTATGTGGGTCAGGCTATCACACCATTAGTTTTAAATTGTTAGGCAAGCCTATGCCTGTCCCAGGATGTGTCTTTTACAATCCTGATTTGGTTGGGAGTCTTGGTCTGTGTTTATTGTTCTTGGAGTTTGTGTTTGATTGGTGTTCTGGTTTCTTCTGTCTGTTTTGTGGATTCATTGGGCTGGCAACACTGTGTTCCTGTATTGAGGCTTTCAGTTGCATGCTTGCTTCGAGTAAAAGTGACGGCTATTATCTGTTAGGAAGCTAGGTTTCATCTGGGGCCTGGTTGGGCTGTGGTTTGAGCTGGAGGTACTCAGAGGGAGTCTGTTTGTGCCCAGTGTTTGCCTGGCTTGTGGTGTGGAGATCTTTCTATTTGAGAGTGCAGGCTTCCAAATGATTGACAGTTCTGGTGGAATCATCCTTCTATATCATGCTTTCAGGTCTTTTTTCAATCTCTATGGCTTCTCTATGATTCTGTGGACTGGGTTGTTTCAGTGTCTTTTATGGTGCTAGGGTATTTGGTGCCCATTGAAGTTGATTTAATGATCTGTGGCTTTCATGTGTTGGACTAGATGAGGAGTATGTTCCAGCTTTTTACTGCATGTTTCTGATGTCATAGTGGGTGACTGTATTCTATTCTCATTGGCCTGTCCAATGTATGGTGGCCGGGCATGATGTACAGGAATTTTGTAAGCCTTGATTCCAGAAGTCATTTTTGTATGCTTGGGGTTCCTCAGGATCGTGCTATTTTTTGTCTGTTTTGAAGGCAGTCTTATGGTAGATCCTGTGTAGTATCTTACTGATTTTATCTGTAGTACCCTCATTGTAAGGCACAGAGAACAGCTGTTCCATAGGTCTGTTGGGTCTTCTAGGTCTCCTGTATATGTCTTGGTGTGTTTTTGTGATCAGTTGGTGATTTTTTGCTACCTCAACGCCCAATCCCACACCAACCACCAGCACAGATACTGTCTGCTGGCGAAAGACACTAATGACCAGAACCAAACGCCTGGCAGATAAGACACTATATCAATGGACTGAACTATGCACCCTGACATTGACAGCCTAATGGCTTCCACAAAAACAAAATCACCAGCGGTGAGGCCACCACAAATAACACAGCCAAGATCAACAAACATCTAAGAGACCTAGAAGTAAACCAAACAGACCTATGGAACAGCTGTCTTGCCCTACATAAGAGGTACTACAGATAAAATTAGTAAGATACTACACAGGCATCATGGGGGGTTTGCATACGCATGTGCACGGGGGCGTGGGGGGGTGCAAATTGAATTCTGGGTGCTGGCACAGAAGTGTGTGCATGCTGGCGCATGTGCAATTTTTGGCACAGGAGCCCAAAAAGGTTAGCCATCCCTGGGCTAGTCTATAATTTTATATAATTTTATTTTATATAGTCTATAATAAAAGTAAATCTTTGAGGTTTTATGTTAATACCTTATTCTAGTGCACCAAAAGGAGTCAGAAGTCAGTGCTTCCTTTCCTTAAACCTATCTCGCGGGTACTTACATTTGTGCTGTTTAGCTTCCTTCGGGTATTATCCCACGTCATTGTAGTTCTGTTAAAGTTGTAGCCCATGCCACCTCCTTACCTGCACTGTGTCTCACAGCTGATTTTGTGGCTGGTTTGAGGCCTTTTTTGGCCTCCCAGAGGCTTGCAAGAAACCTCTGCAAGGCTTTTCAGGCCGAATTATAGACCCGTTTCATCACAAAACAGGCGTATAATTTGGACTGAAAAGCCTTGCAGAGGCTTTTTCCAAGCCTCTGGGAGGCCAAAAAAGGCCTTAAACCAACTGAAAAAAAAGTCAGCTGTGAGGTGCGCGCATGTGCAGTGAGGTACGTTTTCTTGCAGCTCACGTGCCAGCACAAATGGCTCTGTGTGCCACTTGTGGCACGCATGCCATAGGTTCGCCATCATGGGACCAGCCACTTCTATAACAACAAACTTATCAGAGGACACACACAAGAGACAAACCCTTTGAATGTGCTATCTGTGGGAAATGTTTTAGTTACAGTTGCCGCCTGGTGATACACAGGGGACTCACACAGGAGAGAAACCGTATAAATGTCCTGTTTGTGGAAAAAGTTTTATTGGAAAATTCCAGCTCTCAAGACACACAGGCAATAAACCCTATGAATGCCATTAGTGTGAAATATATTTCAGAAAAAGTCTCAACCTGGAGATACACCACAGGACACACAGAGGAGGGAAACAGTTTGATTGTCCCGATTGTGGGAAAAGTTTCATTAAAAAAATTCCAGCTCATGAAGTCACCAGAAAATACACACAGGAGTTACACTTTTTGTCTGTGGGAAAGGTTTCAATCATACTTCTAGCTTGGTGACACACCAGAGGACTCACACCCTCAGCCATTGAATACAGTTGGGGTTCAGGCAGTTTAGCATCTAGCAGGAGTACTATGGAGCAGTCAGTTGGGCAGTGGGGTGGGAGCTCATCTCAATCATTCTCACTAAACATGTCTGCAAGTCCCAGTACTCCTAGGGAATTTGAAGGTTAGCCTTCTTTCTCTTTTGCATTACAGCACCTTCTGCCTTGGATTTGGGGCCCCTGAGTCCCTTCCCAGACCTCCTTTTATGTTAGTCTTCTTGATTTTAAGAAGCCACCTCCTCCAGTTCACACAGGGGTTTCATTTCTGTAGCCATGCTACTCCTAGTATGAGGGGTCTTTCCATACCCAGCACTAGGATGAAACTGAGTCTCTGTGTGTGCCCCCATCTGTATTTCTACCAGCTTGGTGATGAACATCACTGGAGTCCCCCTTGCTACAGATCTGTCTAACAAAAGGCCACCTCATTAGTTGCATTTTGAAAATAGTTTTAGGACCACAGCTTGAATACTACATCTAGTATATATAATTGGTTCATACATGACTTAGATGAAGAGATTGAAAGGAAACTTATCAAATTTACAGATGACACCCAGTTGGGGGGAATAGCCAACACTTTAGAAGATATGCCCAAGATCCAGAAGGATCTTGACACATATGAGCACTGGGCCCTTTGCAGCAAAATGCAATTCAGTGGTAAGAAAAATAAGGTCTTACACTTAGGCAAGAAAAGCTAAATGCATATCAATGGAAGACATTGTACCTTTCTCAACTACAATAACTCTGACAGGCACCTAGAAATGCATATGTGCTAGCAATGTGCTTTAATTGAAAGTTAATGCAGTCCTAGTGTGCAGCACCAGAGGAATAGTATCACAGTCACATGAAGTATTAATACTGTGTTATCCTCCATTGGTAAGACTACACTTTGAGTACTGCATCAAGTTTTGGTCACCAGGATATAAAAAGGTGTTCAAATGTTGGGAAGAGTGCAGAGAACAACAGACATTTAGGGAACTGGAGGGTAAAACCTATAATGAAGAATTGTAGGAATTGGATAACACAGGGAAGGACTACGGGTGATATGATAGCAGTCTTTCAAATGTGATCTTTGCTGTGTTAAATGATAATTAATGTAAGATGTTCTTTTAGCATTGTGGCATGTTCGCTTTTTAGCTTTAATGTACATGCTTTTCTTTTTTCACATCTTCTGCAACCATTTTATGAAAATAAAAATTGCTCTTTCCTTTGAATCTTATAGAGAAAGAAGATGCTAATAAGACCACTCCGGACAACTGAGAATAACAAGCAATGTTAAAAAGGAAAGCAAATCAATCCAGAAATTGTGTTCCGGGGTCCTGTGATCCCTTTTTGCAGCTGCACAGACGTGTCTATTGTAGGAAAATCACAACAGTAATATTAATGTGGCCAAAGTTTTGGTCAGAACAGCTCCCTTGTGGTTCATAGATGGACCCACATAGGAGAGGAGCTCTTCAAGTGCTCCCAATGTAGTGAGCATGGCAACTAGGTGATACATTAGAGAACTCATACCAGGGAGAAACATTTTGGATTCTCTGACTGTGGGGAAAGTTTCAGTCTGAACTCCGGCCTAGTGATATGCTAGAAGATGCACACAGAAAAGAAATCATATGAGTGTCCTGATTGTGGGAAATGTTTCAGTAAGAATTCCAACCTAGTGAACCATCAGAGGATTCACACAGGAGAGAAACCATTCGAATGTCCTGATTGTGGGAAAAGTTTCAGTCAGAATTCCCATTTGGTAATGCACCAGAGGACTCACACTGGAGAAAAACCGTATAAGTGTCCTGTTTGTGGTAAAGGTTTCACACGGAATTCCAACATGGTGTTACATCAGAGGACTCACACAAGAGAGAAACACTTTGAATGTTCTGATTGTGGGAAATATTTCATTAAAAAATCCCAGCTTATCAATCACCAGAGGACTCACACAGGTGAGAAACCCTTTGAATGTGCTCTTTGTGGGAAAAGTTTCAGTCAGAGTTCCAACCTGGTGAAACACCAGAGAGCTCACACGGGAGAGAAACCCTTTGAATGTGCTCTTTGTGGGAAAAGTTTCAGTCAGAATTCAAACCTGGCGAAGCACCAGAGGACTCATACAGGAGGGAAATCATATCAGTGTCCATATTGTGCAGAAAGTTTCATTAGAAAATTTCAGCTCACAAATCACCAGAGAACACACACTGGGGACAAACCCTTTCAATGTTCTTTCTGTGGGAAAAGTTTCACTTACAATTGCGATTTGGTCATACACCAGAGGACTCACACAGGAGAGAAACCATTTGAATGTCCCCTTTGTGGAAAATGTTTCATAAAAAATTACTCTCTTGTGACACACCAGAGGACTCACTCAGAAGAGAAACCCTTTGAATGTCCTGATTGTAAAAAACGTTTCAATTACAAATCCAGTCTGGTAACACACCAGAGGACACACACAGCAGAGAAACACTTTGAATGTCCTGATTGTGAAAAACGTTTCAGTCAAAGTTCCATCCTGGTGATACACCAGAGGACTCACACAGGAGGTAAACACTTTGATTGTCCTGATTGTGGAAAAATTTTCATTAAAAAATACCAGCTCACAAGGCACCAGAGGACACACACAGGTGAGAAACCCTTTGGATGTGCGATCTGTGGGAAATGTTTCAGTAAGAAATGCCATCTGGTGACACACCAGAGGACTCACACAGGTGAGAAACCATATGAGTGTCCTGTTTGTGGCAAAAGTTTCAGTGAGAAGTCCAACATGGTGACACACCAGAGGACTCACACAGGAGAGAGACCGTATTAGTGTTCTGTTTGTGGAAAAGTTTCATTAGAAATATCCATCCCATGAGATACCAGAGGATACACACAGGAGAGAAAACCTTTGAATGCCCTGATTTGTGGGAAACATTTCCATTTTAATTCAAACCTGGTAAAACACCCAAGGACTCACATGGGAAAGACCTTTCAAATGTCCAGTCTGTGGACAGTATTTTCAGCCTAAATAACTCCTTATTGCACACAAGAAAATTCGCATGAGGCAAAAGTTGATGAGTTTGGAGAGGGTTTGAATTTCATTTCTGAACTCCCATTGAGAGTATAGGTGAGAAATAGATTCTGAATATCTGGATAGTTCCTATTGTCTATCTTGTTGTCCTCCAGATTATGAGTGCCATAATTCCCCAGCCACCATACAAGTTGATCTTGTTGATCTAACCCCATCCCCGTCTCCTTCTCAAACTCTTATTTCATATAGGGCCGAACCAGCAATGCAGTTGTCCTTTGGGAGCTGGGTGTGTGGAGGGACACGGCTGGGCTAGTCACAGACTGGGCAAGGCCTTGGTGGTGGCCAGCTTGATGTTGCTCATGTGGGTGGTAACTGTGGGGGCCAGGCCAGGTTTGGGAGGGAATCCAGGGGTCTCGAGTGGGTAGGGCAGTGGACGGGAGACTCGTCCCGCAGGATAAGATGAGGCAAGGTAGGGGGAAGGCAGCTACAGTCAGAAACTGTCCACCACCACACACTCGCCACCCTTTGTATGTGGGAGGGGATGGTTTGTGGCTGTAGCCACAGCCTCTGGCCCCTCAACTTATATGCACTGCAGCTCCAGAGTCCATTGCCACCACCAGGCTGGCCTTCCAAGCAGCAAGTGGAGGTTGGAGAGAGGAATATGATGCGGACTACTGGACATTCTTACTCCATCCCACTATCTGTTTTAGCTTGAGGTTTGAGCACAGGTCACCTCTGGTCGTCTTCTTGGCCCCCTCACAGGTCTTGCCCTTGGCCTGCATGTGGAGTGTGTTCTTATGTACCTAACTGCAGCAGCCCATAGAGCGATGAGATGCATTAGAAGCATGACAGCTGTGCTTCACCAACAGGCCCGTCAGGAAACAGGTGGGTACAGTGTTTCCCCTCCCGCTACCAGATTCCAATGTGTGCCCATCCAGGCTTCCCAGAAGCGCAGCAGGCGACATGATAGGAAGTGGCACCTGTTCCAAGGCTGGAGGAAGAGGGCCTTTCTGTGGGAAGTGGGCCTTTGAGCCCCAGGCACCAGTTTGGGCAGTGCCCTGCTGATTCATCCTGCTAGCCCTGAGCTGCCCCTCTGCTTACCAGGCTCCTCCATGTGACCAAAGTGTCCCCGTCCACACAGGGGCACTTCTTTATAGAGTGGTGAAGGTTTGCTGGGTGAAGTCTCACTGCTGTCCCCTGCGTGCTCCTCCGGGCTTCTCAGGGAAGGTCTCCGCAGAAGATAAGCAGTGCGTGGGAGCTATTGCCAGGGGTTGGCCTGCCTCACCGGGTTGCTGGGAGTGCCCAAGGGTGAGATCTATGCAACTCCAGAGGGTAAGGGATGCGGGGATGGGAGCTCCCATCAGTGGCTCCTCTCACCTTGGCCATGGCCTCCCAGGCCCCCTGCAATGGCACTTGAAACAGTTGAGCCACACCTTCTGCAAACACCGGCCAAGCAGGAAATTTGCCTGCAATCCTCAACTCAGAACGGAGATGCAGCAGGGGGCTGCAAGACAGAAGGATGCTTTCAGCAGGGCTGCTTCCATCCAGGTAAGGGGCCACAACTTCAGGGGCTCCGTCTGAAGGAGCTGCATCAGCCAGGCAGCACCCTAACAGCGCTCTGGAATTGCTGATTTTTCCACCAAGCAGCCCTGGTGAAGGGGGCATGTCATAGGGGTCTCTATGACAGTGTTCCAAGTAAACTCCCCAAACAATCTAGAACTCTGAGACAAAATCCATCAAAGTAAGAATTTATTAAGAGTACTCAAGTTGGCACATCTGGGGAAAACCTGAATCTGAATTCCCATAGTTTTGCCCTGCCACACTAAAACTCACACCCTGCCCCATTTAGTGATTCTCAGATCACATTGGCCAATCATTCTCCTGTCTCAACTACCACCAAATTCCAGTCACTCCCCTCCAGTTGCCAGCAGCTTTTCCTTGATCGCTGGTGAAAGAATGTTGTTGTGGCTATGCTCCCTTTGCTGCTGTCCTGTCCCCGCAGCTTGCGCATCCCCCACAGTGGCAGCCCAGAATCTTTGTCTCAAGATGGATCAGGGGCTGACACTCTATACCTGACAGCTCCTGGGTGGCAACTGCACTGTCACTTGGCAGACTCACCCAGCCCGAAGGAGGCGAAGTGCCCAGCTAGAAAGACTTAAATAGAGGTAGGAGACCATGCCCTGGCCTAGCAAGCAAAAGATGACCACTGCGAGCTGAGAAAGCTGGATCCCCATTGGTGCAATGGCTGCCCAGGCCCAGCAGAGATTGGGAAAGGCACGCTATCCCATCTGGGCCTGGGTGGGCATGGTGCCAATGGGGATCTGTCCCTGCTCATGGTGGCCCTCTTTTGCCTGCTTGGTGTGGGCATGCTCTACCACATTCTTTCATGCTGGGCGGGCCTGATGTTCCACACGATGACGGCCTGTCCCCCTTTTTGACATCTACCAGATCCCATTCCCACCCCACTAGCACTCGTGTTAGTGAGGCCAGCATCAGTCACAGCTGGGTTGGGCCAGTGTCAGGGAAGAGAGCAGGTTGCGTGTCTCCCCAAGCAACTGAGGTAGACCCAGCACCAACAAGGGCCAGAAAAACTCCAGCAAGAGTGAGGTGCTGGAGAATCAGCTCCGGCCACTTTTCCATCACCTGCCGTTGCTCTTACCTTCTCAGGCCAGGTGACGGAGGGGAGGGCAAGGAACAGAGCCAGCCAGTGATGGGACAGGGAGCCACATCAAGAGCTGCATGCAGCTCTGGAGCTGCGGGTTGCTGACACCTGTCCAAGGCCAACGGAGCCGGCCTCTCAGTCTCAGTCAGCTCTTGTTCCAGTTCATTTTCCCCTGCAGATTCAGATTCCAGTGGGGGCATGGCAGGGTGGGCTGGGCTGGCACATACTCTCACGGTCTCAACCCACCCCATTCTGGAATACATGCATGTGCCTGCCATTTCCTGTGCACCGCCCGCCCGCAGGGATGGCATGGGTCAGGCCGAAGCAACACGGGCTGGCCTCTTACAGTGGTAAGATGGCTGTGCAGGTTATATCTGGGCCTGCTTTAGGGCACCCGGCAGCAGGACTAGGTGGAAGCTTGTTAAAATGAGGTCTAACTGAAAAGTAAAGAGAAATTGTCTGTCAGTGAGAGCAACAAATCAGTGCAATGGCTTGCCTCCAGGGATTGATCCATCACTGGAAGTTTTCAAGAATAGGCGAGAAAACCATCTGAGTGGGATGGTATAAAGCTCCTGCCTTGAGTAGTGGGTTGGACGAGAAGTTCATGAACTTGCTTCTTGTAGAGTGGCTTTTTTTTAAAAAAAACAACAACATTTTATTCAGATAATTTAAATTACAAACTCCAAAAAATGAAATTTTAGACAGACATTTAAATAGAAGGAAAAATGTGCATCAAGAAGACAGAACATATTTACGTATATTGAGTATTTATAAATATATTGGATCAATATTAGTTTCCTCCCCTTGTGAAGCAGGCGATTTTTTTTTGAAGTTTTACCTCAATTTACAACCAATATGACCACCTACCTACTACACGGAGAGGCTGGTGACACCAATGGCAAAGCATTAACTATCTAGTTTTGCATTTAACTTGTATAAAATCTAGTACGGCTTCTTATTTACAATAAGTCACCATAATCATTGCCTCTGATCTGTCCGGAATGAAATATGTTTGATTCTTACTAATAAAACTTTTTCTTAAGATTTTGTTTAAGAACAATAAAACAACAATTGTATCTTATTCCCAAAAATTATAAACCTATTGTCGATCCATTTTCCAAGAGAGTCCAGTGGTGAGGGGGCTTTTAAGAAGTGGCTGTGCTCCATGTGGCAGCTTCTTGGGAAGAGCTCAGACTCAAACCATTTGTGTGCGCTCTTAACCCCAAATGCCTCCATCAGTTCCAGGTGAAGGGGAGTTCCCAGAGCAGAAATGTTTTTTTTCTCACCATAATCCTTAATTTCCTTCTGGGTAATCCACCATGTCAGAGTGCAGCATGACTACTACTGTGAGTTAACCCAGAACCAAATACAGCTCACACAGAGACTTTGTCTTTTAACAGTGGTTTATATACAAGACAGCTATATACATACGTATATGTGGTAGGCAAATACCTGGCAAGCAAGCAATCATCTTTACTCTGCATGGAGAACCACAATGGAGACAGAACACAAGAGAGAAAGGTACACCCTCTCATGGCCTCATATATAGAGACAGCTTCTTAAAGTGGTAAAACCCGGTGGGACCCATCTTCAGTGTTAAAGCGGCAAAAACATTCTGTTTCATCCTCATTGCATCAGCCTTACAACAGCTTCACAACAGCTGCTCAGCTATTAAATCTCAATACTTTGACATTCCAGCTGGGTACAACAATTATTCCCTCCCTGTGATGCTTCCAGCAAATTCCCTCAACACTATTCAACTATTACAAAGTCTGCACTACTGTTACTCTTAATCTTCTCATCATTCCTTATCACCCATGCCCTCCGACTTGTGACTGTATGACTGTAACTTTGTCACTTGTATCCTTACGATTTATATTGACTGTTTCCTAATATGATTTGATTGCTTATTGTACCCTATGACTATCATTAAGTGCTGTACCTTATGATTCTCGACTCTTGATGAATGTATCTTTTAGGTATACTGAGAGTATTTACACCAAGACAAGTTCCTTGTGTGTCCAATCACACTTGGTCAATAAAGTATTCTATTCTAAATGACTGCACATGTTTTTTTTTACTGGGTATAATAAAGGTAAGTCCTCCCTTACCATTTGCCTTATTTAGTAACCATTCAAGATTATGATGGTACAAAAAAAACCAGCTTTGCAAACAATCATTGTATTTTAAACCATCAAATTGTCCCATGATCATGTGTTAGCCGTTAGCATGCTTCCCAAGCAGCCAAGCAAAGTTCATGGAGAAGCCAGAAAAAGATCACTAGTAATCAGGTCATGTCTCACTTAATGTCCACAGTGATTCATTTAACAACCATAGGCAAAGTGAGGTCAGAAGCCTGTTACAATCTAGGGCAATTAAATTCTCGTCTTCAATCATCACTCTTTTTAATTCTGACTCAATAATATGCTTCTTATAGTCAAATTTGATTTAAAAAAAAATCTTCCCTTTCGCCAGATGTGCTAGCATGCCCTTTGTTAGGGGTAGCAGGTAAACACAGATACCATTTAGACCTCTATAATCTACCCTTAGATGAAGGGGCTCATCCTCCCCCCCCCCCCAAATAGGACTGGGGCAGCCATCCTGGTCTGAACCAATTAGATGAACCCTCTTTTTGAATTTTTGTCTATAAAACCCTTAAATCTGTGATTGAGAGCCATTTGTACAGGCACGTGAGCCCCAGCCAAACCTACCTGCACTGCGCATGTGTGTACTATCCAGCTGATTTTCTGCCCTTTGAGACAGTTTTCGCCCTCGCGGAGGCTCGAGGATAGCCTCTGCAGCCTTGGGAGGCCAAAAAATTGGCCTTCTGGAAATACCGGAGTGCCCGTTTCAGCCTCTGGAGGGCCTCTGGAGCTTGGGGGAGGCCGTTTTCACTCTCCCAGAGGCTCGAGGGAAGCCTCTGCAGCCTTGGGAGGCCAAAAAAATTGGCCTTCCACAAATACCAGAAGTGTAAAAATGGGCCTGTTTTCATCCTCCTGAGGCCACCGAGGCTTCCCTTGAGCCTCTGGAGGGTGAAAACGGCCTCAAATAGGCCGAAAATCAGCTGGGAGGTACTTGCATGCACAATGCAGTTAAGGGGGTGGGGCATGCGCAGGGGGGCAGGGCACATTACATTGTGGGTGCTGGCACCCGTGCGCTTTCAGCACACCACAACAAAAAGGTTTGCTATCACTGTCTTAAGTCCTCCGACTCCGTAGGAGTCATTGAATAGATCCCCTAAACTCCACTGGAGATGTTACCTAGCCTGGTAACAAAACATCAGCCAGCACCACAATAAACTGAGTCTCTGTATGCACCTCCATCTGTATTTCTATCAGTTCAGTGATGAACTTCACTGGAAACACACCCCGCTACAGATCTGTCCAGCTGGCAAAATGCCACCGGCACTCTGGTTGGTCTATATATACTCGCATATAAGCCGACTCTAAAACTCAATTTTTTTTTATCAAATTAGGGGGTCGGCTTATATGCGCATAAATCTGATCTCACACAAACAAACTGACATGACGCCACTTCTCAGANTACTCTGGGCGCCTCCACTTTGCTTTTTCTATCGACTGATCATAACACACTGTGATTGGTTAGTCATTCACGTGACCGCTTTCATGTTTGCGATCGTCACGTGCAACATCAGATTCTTTACATACCGGGTAATTAACTTAATATTGTTTCCTACACAAATGCTTTGATAATGAACCTTCATCAGTGCATTCATATTGATACTCTTTTGTTATTAGCCCAAACAACACACCATGGTATTTGGGGGTCAGCTTATATGCGAGTTTTTGCAAAATTCCTCATTTTGGGGCAGTTTTTTAAGGGTCGACTTATATGCGAGATCAGCTTATATGCGAGTATATACGGTAAGTCTTACTCCCAGCTCCTCAACTAGGGCAGGATGGACTAGTACATCTGGTGCACTTTGAGTCCAGAAGGGCCACTAAGTTGGCTTTTCATCCTGAGGATTGGACTATGATGTGGATTGGACTATCATTATCGGAATGATTGGGCCAATTACAAAGGGTCATCAGAGATGGTGTTACTTTCACCAGGACCCTCTCCTGGACTAGTTGGAGTCTTCTCGCCATCTTTGGGAGATGGGGGCGAACTCTATGATCTCTACTCCTTCCAGGGCTGTTTTGTGGGCTCACGGTGGCAGCTTGGTGGGCTTCTTGATAGGATCCAGGGTCACCTTTGGGCAGGATGATTGGATTTGCATTTGGTGGTCTGATGGCCCTCCTTCTCACACTTGAAGCAGGTGGTGAGGCATTGCTGGGCGCTCTCCCCAGGTTTCTGCCTCTCCAATTCACTTGGAAAAATCCATTCTGGGAGGAGGTCTGGACAGAGCCTCCCAGGAGCCTTCATTCTCCTCCTGATCACTCCCTTGAGCTCCCATAAATGGGCTATGGCCTATTTGAAACTGAGTCGTGCATGAGGTGGGCCAGTGTACAAGCACAGCTCCACTCATGTGAACATTGCCCCAAAAGCTTCCCTCTTGTGTCAATGGAGCTTGAGTGACCCGATTCCCTTTTCTCCTCCCCTCCCTTCATTCAGGCTGCCAAGCTGCCTGTTCTCAATGCTCCAAAAGTGCAGCGATGACAGAAGCTGAATCAGGCAGGCGAGCCCTACTCAGCTTGGCTCACTCACCAAAACTTTGGGTGCGGAGAAGCCTGAACAAGTGCAAAACTACACCCCCGAGTCCTCTCTCTTGCATGAGTGGAGGTATGCGTGCGCAAAATGTGCCAGCCCACCAATCACATGGCCTGGTTCTTCTACTCCCCCCCATCTCAGGCCACCAAGATGCAAAGGTTAGAGACCACTGAACTGATATACCACCAGGTCAGAATTCTGACTTCAACTTTTTCCACACTCTGAACACTCATAGTCCTCCCGTCCCCCGAGAGTCCCCTGGTTTATCACTAGGTTGGAATTGTAACTGAACTTTTCTCACACTCTGGACATTGATGAAGCTCCCACAACTTCCGAGGGCAACTTCTGTTCCATTGGTTGATTGTTCTCAGAGTCTTTCAAAGAGGAATAAAGGTCCAATTTAGAGAGGAACAAGTCAAAGGATCCATTATTCCTTGTCTGGCCTTGAAGTGCTTTGACAGAATATTTCCCCGGAAAAAGAAAAGTAGAAACTCAAGAGAGGCAGAAACTCAGCCCCCCCACCTTTGCTAATGGATCATTAGTCAGGCCTAGGCCAGTCTATTTTACATAACAAAGATCTACTCCAGGTAGAGCTATTAATAGGAATTGCCCAAAGCCCTTTTATCATGTCATCATCCAGCAAGGCTCAACCAAGCCTGGGACTCAGGAGAGCCTACAGAGTTGCCCCTGCATGGCCCCATGGGAGTCTGACATCCAAGCTCCTATTCAAATCCCAATAGAGAGTATAAAACCCAGGCACTCTCAGCATCTCAGCCACTCTTTTCCTTCACCCAACATCTTGAAGCATATGATCGTCCTTTTCACTTTGGAGCTCCAAGCCACGTGATCCTGTCCACCATGAAACCATCTTTCCAAACAGCCTCCATGTTTCCAGTGTCTTTTTTCCCCACTTGGAACTGAGCCCAGAAGGATTTTTCTTGCAGCAGTGCCTTCCTTCTCCTCTTTTGAGAGTTTTCATCTCTAAAGTGAAGCTCATTTAGAAGAAATGTCCATCTGGATTCAATTCCAACTGCGAAGAAAGACACTGGAAACATGGAGATTGCTTGGAAAGATGGTTTCATGGTAGAAAGGACCATATGGGTTTTTGTGGGTCCAGGGCAAAATGAGCACATGGTTGAGAGAGGGAGCGAGATTTATACCCTCTGTTGGACTTTGAACTTGTTTTCTGTTCCTGTGGCAAGAAATGTATCCTGATTGGTTGTCAGACTCCCATCAGGTCATGCAGGGGTAACTTTGTAGGTTGTCTTGTGTCCCAAGCTTGGCTGAATCTTGCTGGGTGATGTAATGAAGGAGCTTTGGACAATTCCTTTACGGCTTTGTCCTTGTTTGGATCTGAGTGAGGCTAATCCCATCACCCTGGAGCTGAAGGTCTTTTGTGTTGTAGATAAGATGACTTTAGTCTTTCTGAGGCTATTAACAAAGGTGGGAGCTGCTTTCCAAGAGCATGTATCTCCTTTTCTCATCCAGGGAGGTATAACAGATAAAAGATAATCAGAGTTGGAAGGGACCTTGTAGGTCATTTAGTCCAATCCCCCGCCCAAGCAGGAGACCCCACACCATTTCTGACAAATGGCAGTCCAATCTCTTCTTGAAAGTTTCAAGTGATGGCGCTCCCACAGCTTCCGAGGGCAAGCTATAATATTCTGCCTTTTTAATATTTCCTAGAATATTTCATTTTTCTAGAAGGGTGGGTGCTAACTTCCTACACCCACTTTCCACCAACACAGTTACATCATGTTCCCTAAGGATAAAATGAAATTAGGCAACATTGGACACCACAACATCACAATGCCAACTTAGCTGAGGGCATTTTGTGCAACCTTATTTCCTAATTGCTATCAGCATTCCAGCAAACCTCTGATCCAATCAATAACTCAGAGACAGACATCTCTCAAAGGTTCCTTTATTTGGATAGTATCTGGCACATTGTGGAATCCTGAATCTGAAAGTTTCAGGCTTCCTTGCAAAAGTCAAAACTACATATCCATCCCCCTTTAGCCATCAACATGTCGCATGGTCCAATCACCATCAGTCCTAAAGTGTTAGAAATGTCATCAGATACCTGGATCATATTACCATATGTGGTGGACATGTGCGGAAGCTAAAAGATATTGGACTAAAA